>JADBJO010005154.1:130000-152500 GCA_016801955.1 Conus betulinus
TCAGCCATCCCTGAGATTCAGTGGAACTGGAAATAGTTCCGCGCATGGAAAACAGATTTTTTTTTTTTCTATCACAGAACTTTTTCGAGTATAACAGAAAACCATATGTAACAATTTAAAAAAAATAAAAAGTTCAGTATTAATGAAGAGATCCCAAGAATCTCAGCAGTAAATAAATCCTAACTGCAAAAAAAAAAAAAAAAAACCCTCTGTATCTCTCAAAACAAACATATAAATCAAACAGAAATGAACACCAGAAAAATTCATCTTTAGGGAAAAAAAAAGCCTCCATTCCCTGTCCTTGATAGACAGCAGTCACGAGGCCGACACAGACAGACATACATGAACATGACCAGCGATGGGACATTGGACATTCTCTGCGTTGGAGACACTATAGTCCGTCCTCCACCGCTGCTCAAACGATGTGCCTTCTCTACGCACAATCTTCCACCACTGTTCAAATGCGTCAGGTCATCATCATCTTTTTCAGCCCCCGATCCGCCTTCCCCACCCTCGAGGGCACACACGCACACAATCTTAATGTTGCACTTACACAAATCAGTTAACCCGCCTCTAACGTAGAGAATGCACGCCGTTTGAACACCGATGGAAGACAGAGCGCAGTGTCTACAACGCAGAGAACGCCCAGTTTTCCATCGCGGGTCACCTCTCTCTCTCTCTCCCCTTTTCCTCAATCCCTTAAAAAAAAAAAAAAAAAAAAAAAAAAAAAAAAGAAGGTTCACACAAAAAAAAAAACCCGAACGAAAAGAAAAAAATCCACCAGCCACACAATTTTAAAAAAAGCATACATACTGTTTTTAACCCGTAACTCTCCAAAAGCAGGCCACACACGGACTGGCCAGCAGTTTTGAGCAGCTAGCCAAGCAGACAGCATTCTAACGACAGGACCGCATACAGACCTACAAAAAAAAAAAAACAAACAAAAAAAAAAAACCGAGAACAGAATCGCCTAGGAAACATTCTCGTAACACACGAACCCTTCAGACACCTTTCGCACACCGCAGAAAGAGTGCTCTCCCCTCCATCATATACACACTCTCAGCGTATGCTCACCTCAGTCTACGTAGCGACAGCACTGAGTAACATTCACACAGCAGAGCAAACTGAATGTAAAGATCACGAATAAAACAAATACCATTTCTCACCCTAATGGTATTGGGCCTGATAAAACAAAGTGCCATTTATTATCCCAATATTACTGGGCCGGATAAAACAAAGTACCATTTATCACCCCAAAAGAACTAGCCCGAGT
Source organism: Conus betulinus (assembly GCA_016801955.1). NCBI lineage: Eukaryota > Metazoa > Mollusca > Gastropoda > Neogastropoda > Conidae > Conus > Conus betulinus. The sequence goes on from JADBJO010005154.1 coordinate 131,274, forward strand.
GATAGATGACCTTGAGAACAGCAGTTGCAGACAGTACGAAATATGCCGAAAACCACAGAAAAAAAAAACTACTAGAAATTAAGAAAAAATGAACAGTAATCTTTAGCGGTAAATCCAATAAAATCCATTTAGAAAGGTGGAGTACACCACGAACTCCTGCTGAAAACAAGTATATGAAATTTAAAACAAAATTATGTAGACGACAAATAGCTAGGAAAAAAAAGGTAAGCACCTATAGCAAATAAACGAAGTTTGGTTTTATTCACCATGTCCCAGGTGTTTACGGAGCAGAAACATCCGAAGAAGAATACTTGATTTTTGCCGTGTTAGGAAAAAAATCCACACACACACTTAAAAAAGAAACAAACAAACAATACACAACACACACAAAAAAACGAAAACAGAAAAAAGAAAGGAAAATAACCAGAAAAAGTAAATTGGCGTTGATCTTGCCCTTAACGGCATACTGACAATGTTGAATCCTCTCTTTGTAAGTGATGATGTTCTTGTGTTAACAAAATCGTGGGCATGATGTCATTCTGATCACAAATCAGCTAAACTTTCAATACGTGGAAAATGCAAATACAAGGTTAAAAACAGAAACTATTTCCTGACACTCAATGGCCCCCTGCTTATGGATTAAAAAAAAAAAAAAGAAAAAAAAGAGAGAGAGACAGCAAATCATTTCAGGAGATGGCGCTTTTTCTTGTTTAGCTAACAGTGAATAGTTAGTTAGTTAGTTAGTTAGTGTTTATAGGGTCCGGCGGACTACTAGGAGCCAAATCAGGACGTAACAGTGAATAGATTCATCTAGCTGTTTGACTAATGCACTGCAAAAGAAACAGTCCTGTCCAACATATTACAAACAGTACAGCTACAATGCACAAGAGACACATCTGCATACTCAAAAAAAAAAAAAAAAAATGACTGTCTCACGATGTGTGTAAAAGGAGATCTAAAAACAAGCTAAAACCACGGCAAACTGCAGTTCCACATGTACTTCGCCAGTTTAGCCGCTTTCTGGACGTTAAAGACCATTCAAACGAACTGCTCTTTCCATAACCACTGCTAGGTTGGTTGTAACAACACCGAAATACAATGGGGAAAAAACAACACATAAGGGCCAGGCAAGGTTACAGACTAATCACACACGCTTTCTTGTTTTTTTTTCTTGTCCTAAAAATGAGTAGGGGACAAATGATGCTATTCACACACCCAAGGAGCAGGGGAAAAAAATGTGAGGGAAACAAAAAAATCTTCTGTTCCCTCTCACACCAGCTACGGAGTACCGGGCAGGCGAAAAAAAGACCTTGCACTAATCGCGCGACCTATGGAGCATTGAGAATGAACCAGGTCCCCCCCCCCCCCCCACACACACACACACACACACACACACACACACCACACACACACACACAATATTCCATTGGCTCGTGTAAATAGGACCAAATCTTATTGGATTTATTATCTTTCCCCTAATGAATATTCCAAGGCTCGTATGAATAGGACCAGATATTTTTGGCTTTATCATCATCTTTCCCCTACTCAATATTCCATGGTTCGTGTAAAAAGGACCAGCCATTTCTTGCTTTTTTTTTTCCCCTATCTTTTCCCTACTCAATATTCCATGACTCGTGTGATCAGGACCAGGTGTTTTTTTTGTTGTTGTTTTTTTTTCCCATTCCTTTCTCATGTGTTCCATGGGCATGTAAATACGAACATGTACTTGTTTTTCTCTTCTATTCACACAACTCCAAGAAAGACCGCTGTTCCTGTCCACATGACCAATGGAGCATGGGGTAGGGAGGAAAAAGAAAAAACCAAAAAAAATCGGTTCCTATTCACACGACCAAGGGAACATGGAGCAGGAGGAAAAAAGAAGAAAACAAAAAATATCTGTCCCTATTCACACGACCAAAAGATGGAGCAAGAGGAAAAAACTTTTGCGTGCGCAGGCTACTACTCCTGCGGACACTCCCTGTATAGAGACAGGCAGGGATTCATCCCATCTACCCAACAAAGGGAGTGGAGTTTTGTGTGTATGACCGGTTTTTTATCCTGCCATTAAGGCAGCCATACTCCATCTTCGGGGAAGGTGCATGCAATGTGTAACGGGTCATCCATACCAACGGCCAAACTGGCCTTCTCTTCCGAAAGGTGGTGATGGGATTTTACGTGTGTGCAAGATGTTATGCGTGCGTTCACACACGGAACCTCGGTTTATAGTCTCATTCGAAGGACTGTATGGGGAATGGAGTCAGAACCAATGTTGACTCCGAGGGAAAAATCCCCCTAAACCGAAACGGCCCGGTGGAGATTTGAACCCGCAACCCCAAGACCACGAATCCGGCGCTCTACCACTGAGCTATTCCGGCCCCCCGAAAAAGAACAAAACAAAACAAAAAAAAAATACCTGTTTCCTATTCACACACGACCAATGGAGCATGGAGTAGGGGGAAAAAAACACCTGTTCCTTTTTCACACGACCAAAGGAACATAGAGTAGGAGGGGGAAAAAAGAACAAAACAAAAAATACCTGTTCCTATTCACACGACCAAGGGAACATGGAGTAGGGGGGGGGGTGGGGGGGAAGAACAAAACAAAAAATACCTCTTCCTATTCACACGACCAATGGAACATGGAGCAAGGGAAGTGAAAAAAAGAACGACCCCCCCCCCCCCCCCCCCCCCCCCCCCGGCACTATTTACACGACTCATGGAACATTGAGCGTGGGGGAACATAATAAAAATTGAAATACCTAGTGCTATTCACACGACCAATGTAACATTAAGTGGGTGGAAAAAAAAATACAAACCCCGATACTATTCACATGACCAGTGGAACACTGAAAGAAAAAAGAAAGAAAGAAACAAACGCACAAAAACACTCGGTCCTAGTCACGCGACGTTTAGAACATTTGAGTGTGTGTGTGTGGCGGGGTGGGGAGGGGGGGGGGGGGAAATAAAAAATTAAACGAAAACACCTTGTCCTAGTCACACGACACACAGAGCACATAAACATCAGTGCCTGAAGGAAAGCGAACACATTTGACAAACTACAGTCACATTTTTTTCTCACTTGAATAAAAAAAAAAAAAAAAAACGTAACTGAAGGAAGCAGGCTATTTGGACCCCCCCAAAATCCTCTCGTCCCCCTAAATATTACCCAAAGGAATTGCTCCGTCCTTCCATTGACACTCCAGCAATATCACACAGACACTGACAGGTCCAAAGGCTCGAGGGTGCGCTACAGAACTCCATCAGCTAACGCTACGTTGCGCGTCCGCTGGCCTTTCATACAGAACCTCCCCGCTCCCCAACTCACCACGCATCTATCTATCTATCCATCTATCCACCCATCTATCTACCCGTCTGTCTATCTACATGCGGGTACAAAAAAAAAAAAAATCAGACTCGGAAGATAACTGGTCATACATTCCGCTGTCCTCTTTTCTAGTTAAAAAAAGGGTAGCTTTTAAAACTTGTTCGGCTAAAAAACAGATCATGATGAGGCAGGAATGACATCGCTTATGTACATTATTTTGTTTTGGTTCAAATATATATACTGTTTCGGCATCGGAATAATCACACACACACACACACACACACACACACACACACACACACACACACAATAAATAAACCCTTTCACTCTACCCGCACTCGATGAGCGGAAGAAGAAAAAAAAGCCTCGTACCCCCCCCCCCCCCCCCCCCCCCCCCCCCCCCCCCCCCCAAAAAAAAAAAAAAAAAAAAAAAAAAAGAGAAAAAGAAAAAAGAAAAGAAAGACCAAAGTGATGAACTAGTGAACTAGTCGTAGTATTTTCAACACACACATTTTTTTTTTTTAAAGTGTACACCTTTCGGGCAATATCAGTCATTCATGGCACCGGTGTTATTCTCACAAGCAGTGAAAAGTCCCCTCCTGGTATAACATTACAACAGGCGAGCAAAGAGAAAAAGAGTGGAAGGAGGGAACAGGATAGATGTATAAAGTGGCGGCAGACGACATGCAAAAAGCTGAAGTTTTCCGATGGTGATTCAAACGCGATGAAAGACTGAAAACGAAATAAAGCTTTTTAAAAAAAAAAAAAAAAAAAAAGCAAGTAATCAAACCAAACCAAACGACATGCATGCTGAATGTATTCATCAACAGCTAATGTCGTTCATCCTCTCCGTGACAGACGGAAAATAACCAGGAGTATTCTCCCGACATGTAAGTAGGGTGCAGAGATTGATTTCTGTCACTTTTCTTACCGTTCGAGGCGTCGGGAGAAAAAAAAAACAGTTATTGAGAGCAAACTTTTTTCCCGTGTTGTATTGCTGACAATGTTTTCTTTTCTTCTTGTTGAATTTTTTTTTTTTTTTTATTCTATCAGTGCCGCGAGAAGTCAGTTTCAGTTTCCTGATATTATCATCTCACTGCTGAGAGTCAAATTAATCTAACATTGTTGAACAAACAAAACAAGTAAAAATTAAAATAGTTTTTTAAGGTTACTATATTGATGCACAGGCTCACATTTTTATGAGACGTGGGAGGATTCAGTTTTTTTTTAAATGCTAATTATGTAATCATATACATGAACCAACAGAATTGTGTCTTGTATAAATTCACTTCACCAGACCCATGTCTCTCAAGCAAATGCAAATCACATAACCTCAACACGAAAAGAAAATGTCTATGACAAGTCTCCCGACTCGTCTATCCCTCCAAACACATGCTCTCACAAAAAAAAAAAAAAAAAAAACCAACAAACAAACAAACCGTATGACATAGAAGTGAGAAATACGTAATGTAATCTCCCAATTGTTCCTGTATTTCAGACACACACACACACACACACACACACACACACACACACACACACACACACACACACACACACACACACACACACACACACACACACACACACACACACACACACACACACACACACACACACACACACACACACACACACACACACACACACACACACACACACACACAACACACACACACACACACACACACACACACACACAACACACACACACACACACACACACACACACACACACACACACACACACACACCACACACACCACACAACCAAAACCAAATCAAAAAAATAAAAAAAAAAACCGAGGGAGCGGATTGAGCGACTGACTCGATAATGATGTTTTCATTTAATTTAAAATAAATAAATAAATAAATAAATAGATAGAAAAGAGAGTGAGGAGCATTAGCTTAGGAGACGTGAAACACGAAAGCCGGATATGGATGATCCCCAAACCACATTGGCGATAGTCGACTGAATAATCTTCTCTCTTCTGTAATACCGACAGCTGGTGTGCGCGATGAATGTCCATCACCACACTAGTACTGACTCCGTCCTTCTCCATCAAAAAAAAAAGAAAGAAAAGAAAAAAAAAGACCCCTCCCCCCTCCTTCCCCCCTGAAAACAAGAGTAGTAGTAGTAGTAGTAGTAGTAGTAGTAGTAAAAGCAGTAAAGCTTCGTGCTGTTGTGTAAGCCATCTGTTTCGTTTGGTTTTGATTTGATTTTTTTTTTACAGGAAAGTCGATTAAACTTTGTTAAAAAGGAAAACGCAGTCTGTTGGGCGGATAAAAAAAATCGATGGGCCCACAAACGGCTTTTTTCGTACTTAGCCCGGGTGATACACTTCACCAAAATACACGGTTTCTTAACTTCACCAATCTCACAACTGCAAAAAAAGATTAAGGGGGAAATAAGTTTGTGTTCAGTCCTCTCACCTTCGTTAAGCCCCAAGTTTATTCCTCCCACACACCTCTCCCTACACACACACACACACACACACAGAGAAACTTCTATTATTCATTTTCCCGTTGTGGTAAGACCACTGCACTGCGAGTGTGCAGACCACGTCCTTAGAAAACCACTACAATACCCGGAATCATTTCTGTCGCTTGGCTACTTTCATCAAAAAGAAAATGAGTGTTTAAGGCACACAGGGGCACCCCCGGGTTCCACAGAGCCAGAGGAACTAAGCAGGACCAACCAGAGTGACACACGCTTCTTTTTTGTGTGTGCAATATCACAAGACAGCCAGGATGGATTAAATAAAAAAAAAAAAAAAAAAAAAAAAAGAAAAAAGAAAAAGAAACAGTACTATCACTGTTCCCCATACAGTCGAGTTACGCGCAGTTTAAAAAAGTTAGTAATTATAGTCACGAAGTATGAAATCATTTCCCTGATTGTTTCAGTCATAATAAATAACCATTCACGCAAACGCAATCGCCCTTTTCTCCCCCCCCCCCCCCCCCCCCCACACACACACACACACTGTTGCTCGGCCTTAGTGGCAGAATCAATAGATAAAAGAATAAATAAAGGAGAAGATTCTTTAAAAAAAAAAAAAAAACAAAAAAAACAAGGAACACCCGTTAGTTGTCAGCCATCATTCCCGAAATTCACAGTCAGCTAGTCAGCCACTGACAGAAGAAGCGGTCTACTGTGTGAGAACCCATCCAGCTGTGGGTGTGGTGAAAATCAACTTCTTTTTCCGATTCACAAATTAAATCAAAACGACAACGATTAACTTGCATTTTGAACGACATTTGGTCGGTACAGGATTAATTAACCGAAGTGTGTTTGCATCATATTCAATTATCACTGGAGACAGCAAGCCAACTATCATGAAAAAATAAATCCTTGAAATAAATGAAAAAATGAACGAACAAGCAAAAAGATAGATAAAAAGAAATAAAGGAATGAATGAATAAATATACAGATAAACATAGATATAGATAGATAGATAGATAGATAGATAATGAATACTTCAATAAATGATGAACAAACATTTCGCTGCTTCTTCCTGCTGGCTGGCTGACATAAAAATGAATCCATAGATAAACAGATAAATAAACCGGTAAGGTAAGGTAATGTTGCCTGTAGCCCAGCCGACCGGAAAGGGGCCATATCAGGGCTGTCACCGCGTTAAAATCAACTCACAAGTCATCCAAAATAAAAGCCACATTCACACATCGCTTTTAAAACGAGTAAATAAAAAACTGAACAAATAAACAGATAAATAAGTGCACCAATAAATGGATAAATGAATATATAATAAAAGGGGGGAGAAAAAAAAAGTGGCTAAGCATTCCACGACACACAGGCAGGCCATGATGCCCTGGGAGGGAAAGTTCGCTCTTTGTTCCGGTCACCCGGCTGAGGCGTCAGGGACGTAACCCCACCCCCCTCTCTCTCTCTCTCTCTCTCTCTAAGTCTCTCAACAGCTGCACAGCGCTCCGGATGGTGGGCGCCTTGGTGGTGGTGGTGGTTCGTTTCTGTCATGCTTCTCGAAGGCTTTGTCAGGGTTTTTTTTTGTTGTTTGTTTTGCTGCCAGTATGTTCGACTGAGAATTCCACCGCTGTCAAGTGCACAAATCAAAAGTTGAGAGAGAGAGAGAGAGAGAGAGAGAGAGAGAGATGTCATTCTGTCACAAGGAACCCTGACCAGTAATCCCAGGCTTGAGACGACGAGAAGAATTTGGATGAGCAGTCAGCCGACTATCGAGAAATGTAAGCTGAACAGATAACCACGTCGGCTTTTGCTTGTCTGGTTTGCTTGTCTTTTGTTACTCGGACAACTCAGCTCACCTTAAAGAGCCAGGTATTTTAAAAAACGTGATGAAATTGAGCACACGGCAGGAAGAAAACAAAACGAGAGAGATGTCTGCATCAATAACCAAGAACCTGGTGAGTTTGTTCTTTAAAAAAAAAAAAAAAAAAAAAAAAAGCAACGTCAACTGCCATGATCATGACGACGATCATGACGATCAGGACGACGACAATAATAATCGTAATAATAATGGTAATAATAGACATATAAGAAATAATAATAATAATAATAGTAATAATAAAGACAGCCAATAGACTCGTCTGGATACATGACCAAGTTGGGAAGAAAACAAAAATCAGCTGTTCGTGAGTTAGCGACACAGCGTCAAACCCGATGCTGCATCCCACTGTCTTCATTATCTCCGTGAAGCATCAGCTCACATGGTCACACGTGTTCTTTCACATACGCCGCAAAAGCCACCTCGTAACCTCACCAGAGTCAGAAGCGGTTCAACATCGACGGCCACCCCTTGTCCAGTTGGTCAAGGCAAGACACACGCCGGGAGGACCAGCGCTTACACAACACACACGCACACAACCCTGGCATCCACTCGTGTCGGTGGTGAGATGAACGCGACAGTCGATGCGTTGCGCTCTCTCTCTCTCTCTCTCTCTCTCTCTCTCAGACCTTGCAAAAACTGGTCTGGGAGGGGTTCTTTGCCTCGGGCTTGAGTCAGTTCACAAGCTGTCGCTGCGGCGGTGGAGGTCGGCGAGAGAGCTGGTTGTGCTGGCTGACCGCTTGTCCGGATGCGGGGGACCCACGGCTGTAACTTTTTTTCTGTTGGTTTGGCCCAGGGGAGGTTTCTGAAACAACTGTCATGAACACTGTTCAACAGCAGCTCGTATCAAAACTTTGGTTTCAGTTCCCTTCTAAACACACACACACACACACACACAACTTTTTCCCCCTTTTTTCATTTATACTTCATCTTTTTCTCTCTCACTGTTTCTCTATCTCTTTATCTCCTTCAGTTGCCTGTGTATCCACCCCCCTCCCCTCTCTTCCTCCTTACTACCCTGTTTATTTATTTATTTTTGGTTGTCTAAAATCACTTATGTGTATAGACATTAAATTGAAGAACACACACACACACACACACACACACACACACACACACACACACACACACAACGACATCAACAAAGATGCATGCAAAATAGTTCCGAGTTCACTTTTTTTTTTTGGTATACAATTGTAAAGTAATACTTGTGCTTTAATGGTCGAAGAGACAAGGAAGATGTAGGAGGGCAGAGTGCCACCTGTACCGGGGTCTGGGGGATTCTGGATTGTTTCCGAGGTTAAAATCTCCATCTTAAGGCAAACATTGGGAGAAAAAAAAAAGGAAAAAGGAAATATGGCGTTTTCTGTAACATAGCAAAAGGTCTTCAATTATTTTTCATTGCTTTTGTATGCAAGTCTGTACAAGAATTGAACACATTTTTTTTCCCTTTTTTTTTTCCGGTAAAGAAAGTGATAGTACCAAGTATATCGATTTGTGTGTGTGTGTGTGTGTGTGTGTGTGTGTGTGTGTGTGTGTGTGTGTGTGTGTGTGTGTGAGTAACACGAGAATACACATCAACGATATTTATCATAACTAGGTCTTGCTATTCCGTGAAAATCAATCGCTTCATGCCGAGTCATCTGTTCGTAAAGTTTGCTGAACCGATTCTCTATGATCGGCACAACGAATCCAGATCAAAACTTAACAGGTTCGTTGAAGGTTCCAGATTAAATCCCCCCCACCCCACCCCCCTTTCCACCTCCCCAATTTGGTTTGAATTGGTACAGCGTGTTACGATTAATCTCGCTGAAAAAGAAACACAGCTGAAACCATTTCTTTGGCGGAGTTACCAGAAGAGAAGAGAGGAGACATGACAGACCAGGTAAGGACATTAACAGTGTGTTTGTGTGTGTGTGTGTGTAGTGTATGTGTTGGTGTGCTAGTGTGTGAGTGTGAGTGTGTGTGTGTGTGTGTGTGTGTGTGTGTGTGTGTGTGTGCGCGCGAGCACGCGGACGCGCACGCTCTGGGCTTCGCGTGTCCCCCGGAGCTGAGTTTTCTGGTAACATTACAGACGATGAGTTTAGATTGCTGCGGTTTCCAGTCCAAATTGTCCTATAAACGTAAAAAGACAGGTTGAAGTCCGTGCATGTCAGCTGATGAGTCTTTAATTCTTCAGGTGAAAATGCTGGCTTTCAAGAGCCGTCTTTTTGTTCCTTTGCATTTTTTTGCTTTTTTTTTTTTTCTTGCTGTCCCATCTTCTGTACCACCTCAGTGGCATTGCACCCACGCCGCTCATTCCGATCGCCCAGTCACAGCCCGGCCCGGCCAGCCGCAACCCCAGCGCCAGCGATCCACAGGGAGCCGTCCATGTCAAGCCGTCAAGAGGCAACCCACCGGAGGGAGACACTGCACTGCTGCCGAATCAGTTCGCTGGTGTTCAGTGGCGCCTGTTCTGATCCAACGCGGGACACCACCTACTAAGCCCCTACTGACGGAAATAATTGAACTTGAACTTGACTTTAGGGTGTAGTAAGACTCCCGGCTTTTTAGATGCCCAAGTCTTTGTTTTCTTTAGATTTTCGTCAGTATGGATTGCGCATTTTCATGTTTCGTGACAATGGTCACGCATCATAATTGAACTTTTTGTCCATAACCTTTTTCTTTTTCCAGAAGGTCTTTAAATAGATTAATGTTTTTTGCAGTTTTTGCTACTTTTGTTAATTTATTTCAACTAGGAGCAATCCTATTTGAAAAGAATTTTTTTCTAACATTGCTGAAAACTTGCTTTATAAATATCTGTTGATAGGAATTTCTTGTTCTTTCGTCACTCACTAATGTGAAAAAAATTTTCCTTTTCTATCTAAACCATTGAATATTTTTTTATGTTTGAATTAGATCACCCCGTAGTCTTCTAAATTTCAATGATGGCAACTGTAGTTTTCTTAACCGGTCCTCGTAGCTTAAGTGGTTGATACTTTTTATTAATCTTGTTACTCTCCTTTGTACTGTCTCTATACTGATCGATTGTCGTTTTAGTAATTGGTGCCAGATAGTATCTCCATATTCCAAGTGGGATCGAACCGGAAGTCTTGTACAGTCGAGTGAGTGTGTCTTTGTCTCTATAGGTCAAGGATCTTTTGATAACACCTAGCATCTTATTAGCTTTAGCGATGGCATTTCCAATAGTTCTGTCGAATTTCAGTCTATAGTCAAAAGTCACCCCGAGGTCTTTCTCCTCCTCACTTTTCTCTAATGTTACAGATTCACTATCATTCTTTATGTTGTAATTGTAGTTAGGGTTTTTATTTCCATAACGAACTACTTTACATTTACTGACATTAAAGTAAAGGTTCCAGGTGTTACACCAATCTATCCATCTAACCAAATCCCGCTGTAATTCATCTTTATTATCGGTAGTAGTGTTATAGATTTTTGTATCATCTGCAAATATTTTACAATTGCTTTCAATCTCATCGGGTAAATCATTTATGAATATGGTAAACAATATTGGACCCAGTATACTTCCCTGAGGAATTCCGCTCAGCACCTGATAAGAATCATTCAACCCATTGTAAAACATTACCTGCAATACCATAAGATTGCATTTTGAGTAAGAGCCGTTTCTGAGGAACCGAGTCAAAGGCTTTTTAAAAATCTAGGTATATCACAAAGTTATTTCCGTCATCAATCTTTGAGGTGAAATCTTCCATAACTTCTAGTAGACTGGTTACACATGATCTATTCTGCCTGAAACCATGTTGATTTTTAGAGTAAAGTGCCATATCATTCATGTGATTGACAATAGAATCTCTATAAATAAATGACTCCAGTACTTTACATAAGATGCAAGTTAAGCTTACAGGCCGATAATTACCTGGATCACTCTTTTTACCTTTTTTTTAAAAAATAAAGCTGTCACATTTGCTGTGCGCCAATCTTTCGGAACTGTTGCTGTGTTAACTGACTTGTTGAATAAGATACTAAGTGGTCTTGATAATTCCATCTAAAGTTCTTTTAAAACATAGGATGCCGATCCATCAGGTCCAAATGCTTTATTAGTTTTTGATTTGCTCAGCTTATCTTGTATCGCTTCAGGTGTTATAATTACTTCTGTTAATGTAATATCATTGGATCTAGAACCCACTTCTATATTTGGTAAGTTGGTTAAGTTCTCTTTTAAAAAAAAAAAAAAACACACACTTGTGAAAAAGTCGTTTAACATATTAGCTTTCCCCTCATTTGTTTCCGCAATGTTACCATCATCTTTACATAGTGGTCCTATGGAAGAGTTTACTTGGGTACTTGGTCTTACATGCCTCCAGAAGCTCTTTGGTTTTCCTTACGTTTTTTTTGCTATTTTTCTTTCATAATTCTGTTTAGCTTTTCTTATTTCTCTTGTACATATTCGTTTCTAGTTTGTAAGTACTTTTGATAATCAATACCGTCTTGTGAATTTAAGTATCTTTTATACAATGGCATTTTTTTCTTTTTTTTTTTTTTCGCAAAACATGTTTTAACATCCACTGTGGTTTTATACTCTTTCCTGCCTTAATGGTCTTTTTCTTCGGGATATTTTTCTTCCATGAGCTCACGAAGTTCATCCTTGATGATTTTCCAACATTCTTCAGATCAACATTACCCAATTTTGACAAGTCAGTTTCTTTCAACTCTTCTCTCATTCTATCATAATTTCCTCTGTGATACATGTATGCATCATTCTTACCTTCCTTTGGTATTTCTAAATTTATGTACATATGAAAGATCAATGCATCATGGTCACTTATTCCAGTCGGGCTAAGACGTTCAATGTCTGATATTAAGTCTTCGTCGTTTATTAAAATCAGATCGTCTAAAGTTGGCCTTTGTCCATCCCTCTTCTTAGTAGGTTTGCAAACACACTGAATCAAATATGCATCTCTGATACACTCAATGGAATTATTTTCATAGCCCCCAGCTCGTTCACTTAGCCAGTCAATATTTGTAGGTTAAAATCTCCAACTATGTAAATATGGTCAAAATTTTGAGTTATTTGTTGTCTAGGAAGTTGTTGTAATTTATTCTTATTATCTTGTCCTCTATTTGGGCTTATATAAATACAGACAGTGAGTACTTTCTTTTTCTCTTTTGTAACAAATTTGCACTATACACTCTCATCAAAAGTCTCATCATTCAATTCCTCACAAGGTTGTGAACATAAACTTTCTTTACATATATTGCTGTACCCAACAGTGGGTTGGCATTTATGTAACAGTCGAATCCAGTGATGTGGTACTCGGTATATCAATCTCCTTTTGGTTTTTTTGCTTTAATTTCTGTTAATCCAATAATATAAGCCCTCTTATCCTCAATCAATGAAATAAGTTCAGATTTTTTATTCAGAAGACTATCCAAATTTGTATGAAGCACTGTACAACCATTCTTTTCTGTACAAGTTTGATCCTTTGAACTCACTTTAAAACCATTTACATTCAAACTGTTACATTCTTTCGTCTAGTCAGTCAATGTGCCCCATTTCCCAGTCCTGAACTGTCACCTGTTTTGTTGTCTGAGGACACTGGCTTTCTCTTGACAATCTTTCCCGTTCTGTAGTTCATTGTCCAGTCTTGTTCTCCAGTCTCTTTCTTTTTGTCCTCTTAGGTCTTTCCTCAGCTGTCTCTGTTTCTGTCTTCGTAATGGGGTCAGGTCAGGGTTGAAGTAGATTTTGTCTGTGTGTCTTCTGCCATCATTGAGTTTGTAGTAGTTCTTCATGATCTTGTCTTTGGCAGCTTCAGACTTTGCTTTGATGCGGGTCAACCTTGGTCGGTCTGTCTTTTTGCCAATCTCACTAGGTTTTCTAGATGTCAGTCTCTTTCAGGTCAGAGTCAGTTTTGGTCACCATGTCCTTCAGTCGTCCCAGGTCATCCTGTCTCTCTCTCTCTCTCTCTCTCTCTCTCTCTCTCTCTCTCTCTCTCTCTCTCTCTCTCTCTCTCTCTCTCTCTCTCTCTTTCAGTCCAACCATAATCACGTTCAGCTTTCTCTTTTCGATCTCGCTCCTTTCATCCAGTGTTTCCGCCACCTTTTCTCTCCACTGCCTTATCCACCTTTTTCATCCAGTGACGTGTCTCCTGTGTAGCCCATTTCTAGTTTTGTGAGTTTTTCCTCCATCATTTCTAGTTTCCTGATGAGGAAGTCTGGTTTGTCGTCTTTCTCGTCCCATTGTGATCCTTCTCTATCCTTGCACTGGTTGCAGAGCCATTTGTATGTTTCTGTCTGCACTGGTTGCAGAGCCATTGTATGTTTCTGTCTGTACTGGTTGCAGAGCCATTGTATGTTTCTGTCTGTACTGGTTGCAGAGCCATTGTATGTTTCTGTCAGTATTTGTCAGTAGGTCGAAGTACTTTTGTGTCAGGTCCGTACAGTCAAGATGGCGCCATTGTCTGAAGTCGTAGCACTGCACACAGTTTTCACTCGCGTCCACTGCCGCATCATAATCCAGACACATGAAAAAATTTGATTCTGCTTTTTTTTTTGCGGTTGTGCCTGTAGTTTTGGGACTGAGTGAAGAATTTCCACCCCCACCCCCACCCCCCCTTCCCTTCCCTCCCCTCCCCCCACCCCCTGACACCCGTCGGCCACTCACTCCACCCTTTCCACCTTCTCCACCCCGATTCGGAGGTCCCATGATTATTTTTCACTACAATTAACACAATAATAAAATATATACGGTTATGAAATCGAATTATGAGTAAGAGTGTGAAATAAAAAAAAGGAACTTAAACCAATACTGAGAAGGCTCTAAAAGCGAAACAGGAAACAGCACCGTTATTGCACTAGTAGGACTACTCTTCACTACCATTCACACAACAACAAAACATAATTATACAGTTATGAGACCGAACCATGAGCAAGAGTGCGAAAAAAAAAGGAACTTAAACTAGCACTAAGAAGGCTCCAAAAGCGAACAGGAAACAGTCATTGCACTAGCACCGTGAGTAAGTGATCATATTCGAAATGCAAACAACCCTAAAAATCCCAACTTTTCTGTTAACCTACAAAATTTTACATACATTTGATTATTTAAGACCTTTTATTTCCACCTAACACGCACAATTTCTTCTTTACAGGGTCGGATTTCACCAAAAATAACCGAAATTTGCTAGAGAAACTTCAATAAACACCGGAGCAAAAAAAACACCACCCTGTTCACTGTCACGCATGCGCAATCCAAAACGATTGCCAAGTCGCGGCCCCGGCGTGAGTGAGCTCTCCCTTCGGAGGGCCCACCACGTCTGTTCAACGACAGCCCCCAGGAACTCGCTGATACTGGTGACCCAGACAGAATCAAACCAAGGCCAGAGACGTGAAGATGACATTGAAAGTGAGGTCATCATAAGAGCAGGGCATGAATGGCCACAGAATTTGATTTTTTTTTAAAAAGGTGATTGATGAGAATGAGGATGATGAGGATGGGTGCCATGGGTTTCCATTTTGGTCTGAGACTGCACGACAGGCCCGCACTCTGCGCTCACTTTGATAATTCATCCCGGCATCAACCAGGCCCGAGAGATTATGACGCCTGCAGTGTTGGTCAGGAAATTTGAGCAACGCTCTCAGAGTTGCCTCCAGTTAGTGGATGAAACTCGCCTGTGTGTGTGTGCAAGTCTGCCCAACTGAATCCGAAGCAAACTCAACTCTGGGTAGGAGCCGGTCGGGGCAGAAAAATCCCACACGGCTCTGAAGGGAATCGAACCCATGACCTTCCAGTTGGGAGTCCGCGACGCTAGTTACTTCGCCACGGCTGCTGCTGGTACCTGCCAATTTTTTTCTTCTTCTACGAATGTCATGGATGCTTTAGAAAAGTCACAGAAAAGTCACGGGCCTGAATAATGTAGATCGACAGGACTACTGACGTTTTCGTTCCCTAAAAAAGTTCACGTCGATGGTACTCCACATCCGCAGCCTCGCGTCGCTTCTTCAAAAAGCATTCTGAACACTTACTATTCAGCTAAATTCACTTTCATCATAGACCAAGTAATCCCCAGTTGTAGCGAGAGGGGCCGAAGGAAATCGTTCCACGGTATTTTCAACCATTGAAATTTGAGTGTTCTACCTCTGGGTGATAAGGCACGGCTTTTTTTTCCCCCGTAGTGTCCACAATCATCAAGTTGATTATTCTGACACTTGCGTGTGTGTGACCTTTTTTTTTTTTTTTCTTTTTTATCCCGCCATTAAGGCATCCATACTCCAGCTTCGGCTTGATTTGCTAATTGTCCTTCCTCTTACAGTACTTTCTGTCAATTTTCATGTCATTTCAGTGAAGACCACTCTGGCTTGTTTACGCCCTAGGTTTTGTTTCGTTTGCTTGTTTGCTTTTTGCTTTGTTGTTGTTGTGCGGAATCCCGAAATTGACTGTGAGCAAATCAACCTGGGAAAGATTCGGCCCGTTCCCCTGCCGTTAATCTTCCGAATTGTGAGAAAGGAATATATCTTAAGAAACAGTTTGATTTGTCATTTTCCAGCCGTAAAGATTCAGGGATAATGGGGTATGAACAGTATCGGAAGACAAACTTGATATTGGGTGATGCTCGATCTCTAGCACCATTTGCAGAGCAAAGAACATGACAGACAGGCAAGGAAGTTGTTGAAAATACAGTAACGCCTACAATCAATACGCTTCCAGTTTCTAGGAAAGCTCTCCTTTACACCCACCCCCCCACCCCCACCCAACACGTCCCAAAAACATACAGCAGCCTTCTGCCAAAAAAGTCAGTGTGAGTATTTGGATGAGAAGATGCTTTTGAACTGAAGGGTACAAAAGCTAAGTATTCAAATTAATCGTTTCTCTCACGCAGTACCTCCCAACTTCCTCTCCTAACCCCTGCCCTCCCCCCCCCCTTCCCACCCCCGCCCTTCCCATCTCTCCCTCTCTGCCACGACTGTCTATCCCCGAATCCCAGAGCTTTCTGTCTCCAGGCAAAGGTCCTCTTGCCAACATTATATATATATATATATATATATATATATATATATATATATATATATTCTGCTTACTAGCAAAGAACCATAACCGCTCTCCATCCGAACTACTACTAAAAATTGGAAGGAAAAAGATCTGCAAAACAAAAAAAAAAAAAAAACAATAACAAAAAGCATCGAAAGACGCTTGCTGACTGGCCTACTGCCTCCCCCCACCTCCCCCAAAAAATCAACTACTAAGCGACAAATCAGCATTAATTAAAAACATACATAGTAAAACCCTGTGTGCGGCGCACGCACACGCACAATTTTTTTTTTTTTTTTTAATCAGAAATCCTAATAGGAGTGTTTTCGACAAGGAAACTTTTTTTCACCGAGCTGTGAGGATACTAGTTTTAGGTGAATGCCTGATGACTATAAAATTCCACCGCAAGGAAGCGAAGACGACTTTTCAAATACCCTCTACATGGACAGTGTCCAGCGAGAGGATGACAAACTTCAGCTTCACAATTTGGATGGAAAGCACTTTGCACGGGAGGGGGGTACGAAAGGAAATGTTTCCGTTGGTAAAGCGATTTTCTTTGTGTGGAGACTTAGCAGATGCTTGACCTACTCAATGACTGTGTCTTATGAAGATATTTTGCATTGGGGAAGAAGGGAAGTTGGTAGTAAGTTTGGGGGGGGGGGGGGGGGGGGGGGAGGGGGGAGCCCGGAGGAGAAGGGTGAAGCCTGTACTGAAAAAAAAAAACATAACTGAAGTCTTTTATATATATATATATATATATATATATATATATATATATATATATATTTTTTTTAATTTTTTTTTTAAGAGGGGGCGACGGAAGGGGGTAGGGGTGGACGCTTATTAAAGCGTGCGGCATGGTGGACGTTGGAAAAAGGGGGGGGGGGGGGGGGGGGGGGGTACTTTCATTTTCCAACTTTTGAAAGGGTGGGTTCTCTTACACGAGAAAGCCACAAAATGCTTGATCAAAATTTCACTCACCTGAATTAGAATTTCAACGTGTGTCACAGGTCCAACCAGGAAAAAAAAATGTGGACCACAGACGCGTGTTACCTACATGTCTACACACATCTTAAATGTGGTACATTCTTCCAGTACCTGACTCCCGGAAAGAACTGTACGCAAAGGAAGAGCAAAGCCAAGAATCTGAACACGCGTGCCCAGTGTCTGAATAGCACTCTCCATGATGTCCCGGTAGCCCTGCCACGACAACCACGTGCAAATGGACAGTGTCCAACCAAACCGAAACGAAACTGGAATAACCCAGTGAGTTAAGTGGCTCTGCCAGTTTGTGCGTAAGCCGAGGAGTTGACGAATGTTGGAACACACACGCACGCACGCACCCACGCACGTGCGCGCGCGCGCACTCACACAAACACACACACACACACACACACACACACACACACCTCTCTCTCTCTCTCTCTCTCTCTCTCTCACACACACACACACACACACACACACACACACACACACACACACACGAGAGCGTGCGGAAGGTCGTGGTGGTGTTGATGGTGATGATGGTGGTGGTCGGAGGCGGAGGAGCGAGGGGGCGGTGGGGGGGGGGGGGGGGGGGGGGGGGGGGGGGGTTACACAGGAAAGCACAGCGTGCAACACATATGCATGCGCGCGTGCATGTGTGTGCGTAAGCATGTGTGTGTGTGTGTGTGTGTGTGTCTTTGCAACTGTAATTTAAAGTATGGGAACATGGCGCAAACAGCATTCAAGAACTAAAGGATGCAAACCGTTCTTGGATGTGCAAAATAGCGACAATATTGATTTACTTCCCCTGCTTAGGGTTTCTCCCTTCCACCAACACAAAACGCACACATTCACAAGAAGAGAACATTTTCACAGACGTTGGGCAAGTATGTGGGTTATGTTTGATTCAAAAGCCAACACCTATTTATATGAAGATGATACATAGTTTTGCTGACTAAAACGCAGACGCAAGATTGTCTTGGTTTGATTTTGTTCTTTTTTTTTCTTTACTTTTTTAAAAATTAGATATTCAATGATTAGATTATAGTTCATTACAATTATCTTCTGTCCACCAAAAAACTATACAAGTCTAACCTTAAACATCTTTTACTTCATACAAAGATTTCATATCTCATTTTTTCCCCTAGGAGGAAGCGCATAAAGACAGTATTAGGTAGCTAATAGTTTAGAAACTGGGTACCAGATTTTCTGGCGTAGCGTTGACATTATTCAAGGTCTTTGACAAAGTCTTTTACGTTGCAGATTCGTAAAAATAGAAAAATAAATAAATGAAAAGGAATATGTAATAAATAGTTAAGAATGTGCCTTTATGATCATACAACATGAATTTGTCCCAAAATTCAATAGTCAGCGTTCACCTTTTGTATTGATGACATACTTAACAAGTTTTCGTGCAAGAACAGATTTGAAGCTTCGTTTCCTTTACACTTCATGTGTACGTTTGATTACGTTCCACGCGTAACGCGATCAGGTGACGAAGGGCTATACTGACTAGTTGCTTGTTGGCGTGTTAGACCCGCCTTCTAGTGGTTCGGCTGCAAATGTGAAGGTTATAGGGTCGAACCTTTACAGCTTGAAACCGGCGATCGCATTCTACCCAGCAATAACAGAGTCTCTGGTATCGATCAGAGATAGTAAAGGTGGTTGAAGAAGGTTGGAGGTCCACTCTACAATTCAGTGCAGACACGGTGATCTGGACACGTTGAACTTGTAACAGTTAACTGTCTTTATAGTCACTAGGCTATTGGACTAGGTAATTTTCATGTCAGTTTATCAGTTCTTTATTTTTTTAACTTTGAGCCTATCAGAAATTGTGCTCCAGCTCCTGGTTGTTTAAGCACGGGGTGTCTGTGGATGAAAATGATGTGTCGACAAAATATAGAGCACTTTTGAAAATAATATTTATAATCACCATGTTAATCAAGTTTAAGACTGTCTTCTTATGCTCTGGCTCATCAGTCATGAAAAGTGTGTCGCTTTTGTGTGCAAAGACTTCATCAGAGCAAAGTGGGCGAATGACAAAATGTGTGGTGTGTGTGTGTGTGTGTGTGTGTGTGTGTGTGTGTGTGTGCGTGCGTGTGTGTGTGTGTGTGTGTGTGTGTGTGTGTGTGTGTGTGTGTGTGTGTGTGTGTGTGTGTACTGGGGAATAGTCAGTTTGTTTGTGTGTGTGTGTGTGTGTGTGTGTGTGTGTGTGTGTGTACTGGGGAATAGTCAGGTGTGTGTGTGTGTGTGTGTGTGTGTGTGTGTGTGTGTGTGTGTGTGTGTGTGTGTGTGTGTGTGTTATGTAAAGGTGTCAAGTTCAAATTAAACAAAAGACGACAACCTTCCTATGATGAGACCATTTTACAGACAGGCAAGATGTCATGAAAAGAAATGAAAAAAAAAAAGGTAAAGAAAGAATGTTCGTCACTGGTATAAACATGAAGATTGATTTATGTGTTCTTTCCTTTTCAAGACCTTTAGCCTATTAGAATTGTTCTGGAATGAGTTAGCCCACTCTTGAGAGGGTACAGGAAGTACAAAGAGGAATTTTAATACAAAGTGAAGACATTCTAAAACAGAGAGATTTGTGTAGCACCCTTCAGCCCAAACGTTCTGTAGCACCATTCAGCCCAAACGTTCTGTAGCACCATTCAGCCCAAACGTTCTGTAGCACCATTCAGCCCAAACGTTCTGTAGCACCCTTCAGCCCAAACATTGTGTAGCACCATTCAGCCCAAACATTGTGTAGCACCATTCAGCCCAAACATTCTGTAGCACCATTCAGCCCAAACATTCTGTAGCACCTTTCAGCCCAAACGTTCTGACAGCGCCGTTTTTGCAGGCCCAGTACAAGTTTTTTTTGTTTGTGTTTGTTTGTTTGTTTGTTTTATGGCATTGCTTTGAGGTCGATTTTGTACCATGAAAGTGTCGCAGTTAGACTGTGAGCGTCTGCTCAATTTGTTTGTTTTGTTTTCTCTCTCTCTCCCCTCTCTCTCTCTCTCTCTCCTCTCTCTCTCGCTCTCTCTCTCTCGTTCTATTGATGAACAAGCATTTCAATGGGAAACTCTCGTGAATTGACAGTGAAAGGTACTTCACAAAATACTGGAAAAGAACACTCTTTGGTTTTTTTGGTTTTCTTTTGTTAAAAAAAGGGGAAATTTTGCCTTTGTAGTTCTGTGTCTACGTTGTGTGAATGTGAATCTGACAGCGTTTCTATAGGCCGAGCGTGACGTCACCTTCTGACGACTTGATGATCAGCGATGCCGGTGCTAGGTATTGACGTCACGGATCTGCGAGTGGTCAGTCAATGCCACTGGAGGGCACGGCGGGTCGGACAAAGAAAAAAAAAAATCGCCCAGGTTTTTGTTGATATATTAACGTATTCCAGCGTGCGCGCGCGCGAGCGCAGGTGTGTACGTGTGTGTGTACATACGTGCAGTGCAAGGGTTTCTATGTCTACTTCTTCAACTGTAACCTGTATGTAAATCCAGTGAAGATGCTCACAATGATGCACACACACACACACACACACACACACACACACACACACACACACACACACATTCAGAAACTCACACATACGAAGGGATGCACACGCGCGCAAAACACACACA
>JADBJO010005154.1:155000-171591 GCA_016801955.1 Conus betulinus
AGAGAGAGAGAATGTTACTGTATGTCAGTGAAGAAGTACAGGTGGGTAAGGCTGTACTCAGAGAGTGGTTGGGAGAAGAGGGGAGGGGGAGGGGAGGTGGGCGGGGGGGGGGGGGGGGGGGGGGAGGAGGGCAGGGGGAAAGAACATGGAGGGGGGGGGGGAGGGGTAACAGGGGGTGAGGGAGAGTGGGGGAGAGTGGAGGGAATCGGAGAAAGGGGAGAAGGTAGAGAAGGGGTGGTAGGTGAGTTGCGTCATGGAAACCCTACGGAACTGTAGCCACTAGCGGGAAACCAACGGGAAAAAAAAAAAAAAAAAAAAAAAAAGTCTGCCAAAGGAACGAACACCAATACATGACATGCACGTGACAACTCCAGGCCGAAATTGACATTAGCAGGGCGCACTGAAGCAAGGAGGGGAAAAAAAAAAAAAAAAAAAAAAGCCCAACAGAAATCATTCAGATCAAATGAGCTCTTGAAGTCGGGAAAATATGGGATGGAGGGTTTAAAATAAAAAAAAAAAAAAAGAAGAAAAAAAATGACGCCGTGGTGACGTCATCACTCAAACGTCACTTTCTCATCAAAGGTGGAGTCACTGGCTAGTAGTAACACGAGCATGTATTCTTCTTCTTTGTCTTCTCTCTGTCTCTCTCCCGCAAGGAATTGTTTCAGTTTTTGATTTGATTTTGGATACAGCATGATGGTGATGTCCCCTCCGTCAATGTTTCCACTGATGACGTCTCTCTGATGACGGAGGATGGTGTACATGGCTGATGACGTGGCGTTCGGGTTTAATTTTTTTTTTTTTTTTAATCTTTTTTTTTTTTTCTTTAAAGGGTTATTCATCTTTGAAGTAGATCGCCTTCATAGTGTTCCCGCCCACTGTAGTTTCCTGCAACACACACACACACCACACACACACACACACACACACACACACACTTGTGAACAACAAATGTGTAAAAACTTTTGAAATTGTCACATATAGAACACACACACCCCCCCCCCCCCCCCCCCCCCCCCCCCCCCCCCTTTCCCCACACTCAAGCGCACGCGCGTGCACACACACTAGAAAGACAGGATGAAGAAAAAAGCTGTGAAGCTTATTCTTTAACTCTCAATAAAAATAATTTTCACACACACACCACACACACACACACACACACACACACACACACACACACGTCCACCATGAACAGCAAACGAGTGAAAAACGAATAAATCGTTTAGTTGCAATGTGAGATGACTGCAGGCAGAAATCTAAACAAATCTTAAATAAATGTCAGCGAACCGTCAAAATAAAACCGTGGACAAACGTATTAAAAGACAAAACACGACACGTTTCGACCGCCTAGGTCTTCTTCAGGCAAGACACGAAACAATTATTGGAACGGAAAAGAACGAGCATTCACTTATCTTCAATCACTTATCTTCAATCACTTCAGCGCAAGATAGGCGTTGTAATAACTGTTTTGCGTCTTGCCTAAAGAAGACTTAAGAGGTCGAAACGCGTCGTGTTTTGTCTTTTGATACGTTTGTCCACGTTTTTTTTTTGTTGTTGTTGTTGTTGTTTTGTTGTGTGTGTGTGTGTGTGTGTGTGTGTGTGTGTGTGTGTGTGTGTGTGTTCTTTTTCGGTTCATTAACATTTATTTAAGATTAAATCGTCGCCTACAGTACATGAAAAGCCTAGGAAGCGCGCCGCTCCCCACTGCTCATGTATTATTAACTAACAGATCCATCTTGTAAACCAGACAAGAAACCCGTCAACGTCCTACCGCCGGGACCCAGTGGTGAGTGAGTAGTGGAGGGGGGGTAGGGGCGTCGCTTGGAACTAAATAGATGCGCCCCCCCTCCCCGACATTCATTTGGTGGAATTGTTCGGGGGGGGGGGGGGGGGGGGGGGGGGGGGGGGTTCTCGGCTGGTCTCTAGCCAAAGGTTCAAGTGTTGCTACCAGCCCGAACAGGTCCACATCTTTGCATTCGTCTCTAACAGTGTGTCGTTTCGTGACCAAGAGTGCAGGTGCTGCAGGTGTCTCTTACGTCACACACACCTGCTCATCCCGGAATACACCGTGAAAGGGAGAGTAGAGTGCAGTATCCTTGTGTGTGTGTGGGTGTGTGTGTGTGTGTGTGTGTGTGGTGTGACACGTGTCACAGTGATTTGCATGGGACACATTTTGTCAACCTACCAGTTAATACGCCGGTCTGGTTTCTTCCTTTCTTTCTTTCTTTCTTCTTCTTTACTACTACTAATACTACTACTACTACTACTACTACTACTACTACTACTACCTTTGTATTTCATTTAGTCATTTTATTCCTGGCAATTATGCTTGCTGTTACAGCGAGACAAAGATCATGTTTATCACAAAATCCCAGGTTTACAAGGCTAGATCGCTGAAGCGGTCACTTCCCTACGAGGAAGAAATGTCGTGGTCAGTTTTGGGAGGTGATTTTCACGGCAGTCAGCTATGTAAAGTCTGCTCCAATTTCTGATGAAAGAAAAAAAAAACGAAAGATAAAAAGCAGTAGTATTGGCCCACCCTTTTGGCAGGTTCATACAGGATACTACAGCAGCGCGAGTAGCAGCCGCTGACTCCCAAACCAAACCGAAACAAAACAAATAAACAAACAAACAAAAAAAACCACCTGCAGTTGCCCAGGAAGAAAAGAAAAAAAAAAAAAAATCTGCTCCTTCTGTTTCCCGTCAGGGTGTTGTCCACAGACAGTTGCGCTTGACTGCAGAAAACAAACAACAACAAAAGACTATTGTGGTTTATCACCTCTCATGCATAATGTCTCGTAACATGTGCCAGATTACACATAATACGTTTCCAAACCTTAAAACAAAAAAAATAATTTCAGCAATACAGAGTCTCTCTCTCTCTCTCTCTCTCTTCTATCTCTCTCTCTCTCTCCTATATATATATATATATATATATATATATATATATATATATATCCACAAAAGCAAAAGCACAGTAAATGAATACCACGTTCAGCAAACAGGAAAGTCAAGAGACACACAGAACTGGCATCAGTATTCAATCAGTCAAAAGACACACAGAACTGCATCAGTATTCAATCAGTCAAGAGACACACAGAACTGCATCAGTATTCAATCAGTCAAAAGACACACAGAACTGCATCAGTATTCAATCAGTCAAAAGACGCACAGAACTGCATCAGTATTCAATCAGTCAAGAGACACACAGAACTGCATCAGTATTCAATCAGTCAAAAGACACACAGAACTGCATCAGTATTCAATCAGTGAAAAGACACACAGAACTGCATCAGTATTCAATCAGTCAGGAGACACACAGAACTGCAATCAGTTGCATCAGTAGTCAGTCAGGATTCAAGAAACACACAGAATTGCATCAGTATTCAATCAGTCAGGAGACACACAGAATTGCATCAGTATTCAATCAGTCAAGAGACACACAGAATCGCATCAGTATTCAATCAGTCAAAAGACACACAGAACTGCATCGGTATAGTCAGTCAGGAGGAGTCACACAGAATTGCATCAGTATTCAATCAGTCAAAAGACACACAGAATTGCAGCAGTATTCAATCAGTCAAAAAAGACACACAGAACTGCATCGGTATTCAGTCACGAGACACACACAGAACTGCATCAGCATTCAATCAGTCAGGAGACACACAGAATTGCGTCAGTAGTCATTCAGTCAAAAGACACACAGAATTGCATCAGTAATCAATCAGTCAAGAGACACAGTATTCACAGAATTGCATCAGTATTTCAGTCAGTCAGGCGACACACTGAATTGAAATCCGTATTCAAGCTTTGATTGGGGCTGCGTCTGGGGAGGCTCCTGAATGTAGTCGGCCCGTGGGAGCAGAGGAACGATAAACTGCGTTGTGTTCACATCTTGTTATCTTGAGCGGCACAGTGCTTTCAAGTTTGACACTTTTTGTTGTTGTTTCTTTGTTTTTTAAAACGTCCATGTGAAGATTCCCCCCCCCCCCCTCTCTCTCTCTCTCTCTCTCCTCTCTCTCTCTCATCTCTCTCTAACACAATCGGTAACAGCTGTGGATTTATGTTTTTTTTTTTTTCAACTTTTTTTTTTCTTTTTTTTTGTAAAGTTCCAATCTTTGCCAAGTCATGACTATAATGACGGAAGAATTGTTTGGTAGCCTGCAATTGTTTTTCCCCAACTACTTACTTCATAGTTCAAACATTATATTAAGTTGATTTAAGATTTTTTTGTGTTCCCGAATCTCTCTGGGAGAAATCAAAATATCTGTGTATTTCAGTTTACAAAAAAAACACATTGATACGCCAAGTTCTCTCTCCTCTTTGTCGCTCTCTCATGTTAGGTTGATTGAAGATTCTCTCTCAATTTCGTTCTCTCTCTCTCTCTCTCTCTCTCTCTCTAATCAAGTCTCCTCTCTCTCTATATGTTCGTTTCTCTCTCATCTCTCTCTCATCTAGAGAGCTCTTCTCCTCTCTCAAGTCAGGCGCACGGTTCATGTTCTCTCTCTCTCTCTCTCCTCTCTCTCTCTCTCTCCTCATAGGGGATTCTACCAGGTTCTCTCCGTCTTCTCTCCTCCTCATTCCCGTTCAGTCTGGAGATCTCTCTCGTATCTCTCTCTCTCCTCTCTCTCCTCGTATTCTCTCTCTCTATCCTCTCCATCTCTCTCTCTCTCTCTTTTCTCGTCTCTCTCTCTCTCTCTCTCTCTCTCTGTCATGTTATTTGGCAAACAGACCTCTGGTGAGGGCGAGGAGACGGCCGGCGGATGGTGAGTGTCTTCCGTGAATCACTCACCACATTCATCACTTCTGACCATGGCCTGGCCAGCAGCTACAGCGCCGTGTGCGGCCAATACATCTCTCTCATATATTTGGGCATGCTGGACAGCAATTCATCACCTTGAGGAGCGAGGAGCGGCCGGTGCCAGACGATGACTCGACAACATTCAATTAATTTGGACATGCTCATCACCCAGACAGAGAGAGAGAGAGGAAGAGAGAGGAGAGAGGATGATGGGAGAGAGGGAGTGGGGACGGATGGGTAAACAGAGCGGAAAAGGGTGATGGGTATGGGGGAGGGAGGGGGGGGGGGTGGAGGGGGGGATGGGGAGGGGGGGAGGTAGGAACAGAAGGGGAAGGCTGGCGAGGGTGGGGGGGGGGGGGAGGTGGGGGGCAGGGGACAGGAAGAGATGGTCTTGTCTGTTTGGTTCGTCTGATACGTCTGTGTGTTAACCCTTTACAACCTACACCCACGTGCACGTAACTGTTTCTAACACACACACACACACACACACACACACACACGCACCCAACACACACACACACACTGCCACAGACAGTGCAACGTCTGTGTCTAAAATCTCACACACCCCACTCGCATGGACGAATGGGAAATCATTTCCGTTTGTTGTTCAGTCGCGCTACGGAACCCAGCCGGAACCATGGGACACGGCAAGAAGGAACGTTGCCTCAGTTCCCTCCCCTCTCTGAAGGCTGTTCTTCACTGATCGAACCACTGCTTCGCAAACCCAGATCGCTAACTAACGACAAACCACAGTTCCTCTCGTAACGGAGACTCCACAATTCAGGATCCAGTCAGCAGGGGCTACGACAGTAAGAACTGATCCTTAATTAATGTCCTGTGATCATAATGTCTGCGTATTCATTGAAAATCAATTCTTGATACTCTAGGATACCACCAATATACAAATGATATATAATTCTCGTGGGAATGGTTGACAGTTATTCATCCTTTTCTTTTGTGTGTGTATATACGTTTTTGATTTGTGTCTGTTGCTCTGTGCTTTGTTCTGTCCAGAGTTTAGTTATATTTTCCTTTATCTTCCCAGTTGTGAAATATTGAAATTATATGTAGAGAAACATGAATGAAAAATAAAAGTGTATATGGAGAAAAAAAAAAAAAGTTCAGTATTTCGGCATTACCGAATGAAAGTATTAACTTAGGAATAGAGAAGGGAAACTGTGGTTCACAGGAGGTGATTACGAATGAAGAAATTAATCTGATGACTTACAAGACAGCGTGTAGCAAAATGATAGACAGGAAAGAGGGAAAAGACAGAAAAGACGATCGGGCAAAAAGACGAAAGGAGTTGCGGAAAAAGGAAGAAGAGACGATGAAGACCAAGGGAGACAACGAAAAAAACGAACACCGTAAAGAGAAAACATGAAAAAAAAAAAAAAAATGTCTTCCCCGTCAACAGCAAACATGATTAGAAAACAGATGAGAAGGGGGGGGGGGGGGGGGGGGGGGGGATGAAGAAGGAAAGAACGAGAAATAAGGAAAGGGTGTGGAGGGAATGGGGGGAGTGGAAAGGGGGGGGGGGGGGGGTGCAGAAGAGGGCGAGCGCCTGGAAGAAGAGACAGAGGGAGGGGGGGACGGGGGCGGGGGGGGGGGGGGGGGGGGGGGGGGGACACTGTGGCACGGACTGAACTTCAGAAGGCCAAATGACACGTCATCGCCATGACGGATGCTTCAGCCCGGACCCAGAGACCTGGGAGGAAACACTCATTCATCTTGGCTGCTGTCAGCCCGGCCAGCACCGAGCACACAACTGTCTGGACAGGGGGGGGCCCGGCCCATCCCACTATCACTGATTGAGACGGGGGGCACCCTATGTTCCCCCACGTCTTTGTTCCCCCCAGGTCTATGTTCCCCCGGGTCTATGTTTCCCCGGGTCTATGTTTTCCCGGGTCTACAATTATTCCCTGGTCTATATTCCCCCAGGTCTATGTTCCCCCGGGTCTATGCTTCCCCGGGTCTATATTCCCCCAGGTCTATGTTCCCCCAGGTCTATATTCCCCCCAAGGCTTTCTTCCCCCAGGCCTTTGTTCACTGTAAGTTTTCTGTTTTTTTTTTTTTTTTTTTTTTGTTTTTTTTTTGTATGGTAACAAGTTCTTTGACGATAGTGCGATTGGAAAACGCTTTATCTTGGGTTGTAATCCTGTACT
The DNA here is from genome assembly GCA_016801955.1 of Conus betulinus. NCBI lineage: Eukaryota > Metazoa > Mollusca > Gastropoda > Neogastropoda > Conidae > Conus > Conus betulinus. Next base: position 161,967 of record JADBJO010005154.1, read on the forward strand.
CATTTCTTTCGTTCGCTTGGCAATGGGGGGAAGTAACCTTGCAGCGCATTGCCTATGTAAATGGGAGACTTTCATGCGGGATCAGGTGCCTCCCTTTATGTGACCTGGGGTTCAATCCTTGTTATTATCACCTCTGTGCTGTGTGCAGCATTGGCAGTTCAGACCAGCGTGACACGTCAATAGCCCTGGGGGGATATAGACCTGGGGGAATATAGCCGTGGGGGAACACAGACCTGGAGAAATTAAAGACGGGGCAGGAAAGGCAGACATTTCTTTCTTTCGGTAAGGCAGACATTTCTTTTCTTTTCTTTTCTTTTTTTTTTACGCCTAAAGTGCTTTGTATGACGACATTTTTGCTGGATAAGTCGTCATCCGATGCGCCGACATCAATATTTCGTAAGTCGACGTCATTTCCCTCTCCTCACATCCGAGATGTTGACATCCGTGTGGGACCTAACATACATTACCAGCGGCATCTGTTGCAGTAGTAGATTTTCATTCTAAGGTTTTTTTGTTTTTGCTTTTTGTGTTTTTTTTCACAATATTATGTGATGTTAGACAGTAGTACCGTCAAGTTTATAAAGCGGTTACGAAAATCCGGGTGGAAAAACAAAAAAAAAAAAAAAAAAAAAAAGAAAAACCCAATGGAACTCAACACAAAGAACGTAAGCATCTTCTTTATTTCAAAGCATGTTACATTTTGCTAGATTGATTGTTTTCTGTCTTTTATATGGATTCTTTTTTTTTTTTTTTCTTAGCTTTTTCTCCCTCTCTCTTCCTTTTTTTTCCTCTCTGGTGGTGGTATTGTTGCCAGTGTTTTTGAAAACATATCAGTTACAATTTTGTCTTATAACTTTGGTTTTCAACCACTTAATCCACTTCGGTTACACACAAACGTCTTACGGTGTGAACGCTATCATTGCAAAACACTTGTAAACAAAAAAAATGATACTCTTTGAGAGCTTACCCTTCCCTTTTCCTCCCCCTTTTGACCCCATCTCTCTCTCTCTCTCTCTCTCTCTCTCTCTCTCTCTCTCTCTCTCTCTCTCTCTCTCACTGGGTATAACGTTTCTCCATTGTTATCACTGTTCCGCTCCAAAACGGACTACGGCTGAGTCATATACAGTGCCGCCAGACCCTCTTACCTGAAAACTTTAGATCCCATGCGCAATCAAGGACATCGACTCCGTCTGCATGCAACCCACAACACCCCTGTTCACAGTCTGATAGCTGAGGCAGAAAAACTGTCCCTCTCTCATCGTCCACTGAATTTTTCTCTGATCTATTGCTTGAATCTCTTCTCTGAACACCCGAACTCCGCCTATGACTGAGTGTTTGACCCTAAGTTCCACAAGAAGTTTGAAGACACACCCGAGTTCCATTCCACCATTGGGAATTTGAATCATTCCCCATTTGAATAGTACAGACATTCACTTTGGAGTCGCGTATAATTCGTCCGAACTTCCTGACGACCCAACATGGACTTTCCTCAACCCGTCGATTCGTCTTGATCTAACCTCTTACAGCAGATACTCCACAAGCTCTTTGGCATACAAGAATCTCTTTGCCTAATTTTTTTTCCCCTGGTAGATTTTCATCCTTCCAAAGAATATTTATTGATGGCTCCAAAATCTGAAGAGGGAGAGGTTCCTCTGCTATGCTGTGCGCCACCAGATCCTTCTCAGAAATGATCTTGCAGACAGCTCCATCTATACTGCTGAGCAGACAGCCTTGGTCCTGCCCAATCCAAATGGTCTCTCAATCAAAACATACAGACTTCCTCATTCTGTCGGAGTCCCTTCATGCTTTGGAGGCCATCGGTGGCCGTAACCTCAAGCTCCCTCAACAGTTTGAAATTGTTTGAACGTTCATTTCTCAGAAATCTGAGAGGGATACAACGTAGTTTTTGCTTCGGTTCCCAGTCACGTCGACACCGGCAGCAGTGAGGTGGGTGGGTTGATCAACTTGCAAAGAATGCCACAAGTAAAGACCTGAGGAGATGCTCTATTCCTCCCACCGATCTGAAACCCAAAGCTCAGGCTCGCGTCAAAGTCCTCTGGCACGAAGAAAATAATTCACTGAGGGATAACAAACTCTTCCAAATCCGTCTGAATTTGAAGAGCTTTTCCATGTTCCACAGGGCGGCCGTAAAGAAGAAACAGTCTTGTGCCGTTTCCCACATAGACCACTCCGTTTACACCTACTGTTATCTTTTTTTCTTTTTTTTTTTTTTTAAGGGCAACGAAGCTCCGTGGTGCATTCAATGTAATGTACCACTCACAGTGAAACATGTTGTTATTTAGTGTAAGGACTTCCACGATGTCACACAAACACTGTACTTTATCTATGTATCTGTCAGTGTATCTGTTTACGTATCTATGTATGTATGTATGCATTTATCTCTCTACCTATCCATCCATCTGTCTGTCTATGTATCTGTCTATCGGTTTATTTCTCTATCTGTCTATCGATTTATTTATCTCTCTATCTGTCTCTCTGTCTGTCTCTCGGCCTATCTATGTACCTATCCATTTACTTATCTAACCTTCTATCTAGAAAGGTAGATGGATAGATAAACAGAAAGACAGACAGAGAGATAGATAAATCGACAGATATATCAATCGATTGATCGACCTTGCTGCCTAACAGTGTAGATAGATAGATAGATAGATAGATCGAGAGACAGACGGACAGATATATATATATATATATATATATATATATATATATATAAAACAACCAAAGGTGCCACCTAAGAAGCAAAAGAAAATCATGACCTTTGGTTGGCTTTTTGAAAACTCAACAAACATACTACAGTATTGCACACCAGCCTTTTTCAGGTATAGCATTCTTTTAAAACCGAAAAGGCAGAGGACTCAAATTACCACTTTCCGCGGTCACTGAGGAGAAACAATCAGGTTTCGAAATACCGGTATCTGACCAGGAGTTATATGTTAGTGAGCTTCCTCCCCATTGGAGATTGTCTCCTGCTTCGGAGACTATAAGCTTGCTGAAGGTTCATTTTGAGAAGCATTATTATTCCCCATTCACCCACTCAAGCACATGCTGTCAGTTAGGCAGAATTATCTAGCACTGCAGATATGAAGGCTTATCACCCCCATATTTCTACAATCTAAGACATTAGAGCAAGCTTGGTTTATCATTCTCTCTCTCTCTCTCTCTCTCTCTCTCTATATATATATATATATATATATATACACATATATATATACACACACTGGTGGTCATAATATTGTGCTGGTTTGGTAGGCTACTGTCATTATTGCTTTTGGAAAAAAAAAGGAACCTCGTCGAAAAAACAAACAAACAAAAACAAACATAACAAGCAACAACAACAACAACAAAAAAAGTCCACTCCACTTGACTCGCTCGTCAAGGTTGATGCGAACAGACACATTCCTATGATCCCCATCTCTTTGTAGTGACATCCTCGTCTCGTTCTGGACTTCCTCTCTCTACCCACACGGTTGGGTTTTTTTTGTTTTGTTTTGTTTTGTTTTGTTTTCCTCCGAGGTTGCGTCAGCCGTTGCATGTCTGAGTCTTGCCATCGCCATTGGACGCTTAAAAAAAAAAAAAAACTGTGCGGGTGAGGAGATGAGGTGTGTGTGTATGTCTGCGCGCGCGCGCGCGCGCGCGCGCGCGCGCGCGCGCGTGTGTGTGTGTGTGTGTGTGTGTGTGAGAGAGAGAGAGAGAGAGAGACTTAGAGAGAGAGGAGGAGAGGGGATACATGTACATATTGAGAGAGAGAGAGAGAGGAGAGAGAGAGAGAGAGAGAGAGAGAGGAGGAGGAGGAGGAGGGAAACATATATATATTGAGAGAGAGAGAGAGAGAGGAGAGAGAGAGAGAGAGAGGAGAGAGAGAGATGTGTATGTGTTGTGCGTGTGTGAGTGAGTGAGTGTGTGTGTGAATGTGTGTGTGTGCGTGCGTGCGTGCGTGCGTGTGTGTGTGTGTGTGTGTGTGGTGTGTGTGTGTGTGTGTGTTGTGCGTGCTTGCGTGTGCGCGCGTGCGTGCGTGTGTGTGTGTGTGTGGGGGGGGGGGGGGGGGGGGAATCACTGTGCCACTGGCATGGAGGGGACCGGATTCGTTCATCTAGAAAGAGGAGCTGCTGGGGAGAAGGAGCGGACTGGACGGGTGGTGAGGTGTGAGGTGTATGTGTGTGTGTGTGTGTAGCGGGGGGGGGGGGGGGGGGGGGGGGGGGGGGGGGGGGGGGGGGGGGAGGGCAAAGAGGAGGAACAAGATCTTATCACAAAAAAAAAAAGAAAAAAGAACAGAAAACCAAACAAAAAAAAAAAAAAAAAAGAAAAACAAAGAAAGAAAATCTACGGTCATAATTAATTGTTATGATTATAATCATCGCGACTTGTTTTTCATTTTATTTGTTTTGTCAATGTAATTCAAAGTGGACTTATTTATTATGTGCTGATTTCCAACGTATGACTGCGTGCAGCCGACATAGCCTCTCGCTTTTGACGGCACGAACACGATTTGTTGTTTTTTTTTTCTCTCCGGTGTGCTCGAAACTCTTGAAATATGTACATGTTACGAAGAATTTGAACAGTAAGCAACAAAAACAAAAACAAAACAAACAAAAAACCAAAAAAATCCCATATAATCGAAAATTGATAATCGACCACCACCCTCCTCTCAAAGCCAAAATACAGCTATTCCTTGCACACATGAGGACTAAACTGATGCACACCAACACGAACGCTCATTTTCCCCTTAACAAAGTGTGTTTGTCTCTGTTTGACGCCAGGAGCACAGACACAACCAGCCGTGTCTCCCTGATGAGTTCCGATCCAGCGGACGAAAGGCCTCAGAGCAGGCAATACAAATAGATCTGCCTTACAACTGCATCCACTCCATACACATAAGGCGCAAACAAAGGTCAATTTTGATTCATCCCCTCCTTAATCTTTTAAAATCCCATGGGGGGTTTTTACTGGCATCAATCAAAGCGTATATATTTTCATTATTTGTCTTTCAGCTGGTGCTGGTGCCAAACAAGCACTCTTCTTCTGCACACGATACTGATTTTGCAGGTTTACTCACTGCAAGTGTCCACACACACTCTCTGTGGTGTCCGGAACTGGCTTCCTCTGTGCGGGGATCCCATACACATCATCAACTACTGGTCGGCGACAAACTCTTGCCCAACCTGGATCTTCCGCGGATCGGAGCTTGGCCCGGGAACGCGCGCAGCCCCAGCCATCCACCTTAGTGCCCGATCTCCAGTCTCTTCTCCTCTACCGCACGGGGAGTCGGCCCAGGGCTATTGAGTACCGGTCATTCAACTACATTCACATACACTCTGTATGTGTTAGGCCTCTGCCTTTATCATAGTTTGGGCACAGTCCGCCTCTCTTCTCATATAAAATCATCTGTTCCATTCTCAGAGTGCGCACCGATACAGGCCAACGCCTCTGTTTATATTCAAATCGCGTGAACAGTGTTAAAAATTTCACTCAAAACCTGGGCCACGTTCAGTCAGTACGCTCCCTTGTGTCACACGACTAACCTATAGTGTAACGCACGAATCAATAATCTTTTCTTAATCTGTACTGTCTCATGTAATCGCGTAGCATACGACGAAATATCGCTCCGCATTACATGACACCCCCCTTCCCGGGGTAAGATTTTTCCACCGGAGAAATCTTGCAAAAGGATACCCCACAGAGGAACCCAAAACCAGAAGTACTATATATACATATCAAATGCACAAAGTATATTCATCAAAGGAATCAACACTTTTTATCCATGGATCACCTCAATATCTCCAAAAATACATAATCCACATCTTAAGCACAACACTTGCATGATCCATACACTTCCTGTCAAACCCAACAGAATATGCAAGATGAAAAACCATTAAGAACTGCACTATATGCATAGATGAAACAGTAAGCACCCACACAAAGATATCAAAATATGCAGTGATCTTTCAAAAGACAACCTCAAGAAATCCATCGTGTATCAATAGCATGAGACACACACGTTAAAATCACCAATCATGGTTCAAAATTATCTACATGACCATGAACATTGCACAGCAGCCAATCTGCAATGGTCATTTACAATGACACTACACCAAATCATTTTCACCCATGAACGCAAGTAAGAGAAATACAGACAATTTGACCACAAAATGATACAGCAATAATGTATATACACAATTCTTAGACTTGTATCTTGTGTAGACCATACTCACTCAAACTTGTAGCTAACTGTAGCTTTACAAGACAGGATGAATAAGCAATGATCAATCACAAATACAAAATACAGCATCAGCAGACCATAAAACACATGGTATAGCACTACTCCCTGGACAACAAATCTGCGAAAATATTAGATGTCCCAGAGATAGGCTCAACAGTGAAACAGTACTCTTGAATGCTTAATGCCCATCTTAACAGGCGATTATTTTTTGATTTTGACGCTTTCAAAAATGTCAACGGTCTGTGGTCAGTTTGCAAAACAAAAGGTCTCCCTGATAAAAACCTAGCAAACTTGTCCAGTCCCCAGACCAAAGCAAGACACTCCCTTTCAATAGTCGAGTATCTCTCTTGCACCACAGAAAACTTTTTGCTAGCGTATTGCACTGGATGTAAAAGTCCTGACTTTTCCTGTAGCAAACATGCACCCATGCCCTTACTGCTAGCATCTGTACGTAAGACAAAATCTTCATCCAAGTTAGGAAGAAGTAACACAGGAAATGAATTGAGTACAGCTTGAACCTTCTCCAAACTTTTCTGACACTCATCAGACCACTCAATCTGACGCTTCTTATCTCCCTTAGTCAGTTCAGTCAAAGGTGCAGTAAGACTAGCAAAATGAGGAACATATCTGCGATAGTAGGACAAAAGAGACCCAACAAAGAGCGAACCTGCTTCTTCGTAGTTGGCTTACCCACAGACAAAATCTTTTGCACTTTCTTGACTTCCGGACGAACATGACCAACGGAAATCATATGTCCCAAAAACTCCAACTCCTGAAAACCAGCCAGCACTTTTGACGGACGAGCTGTCAACCCAAACAACCTGAGACGGGTCAAAAGCATGCGTAAGTAGTCCAACAACTGCTGCCAAAGACGAGCTGCAAGAAGAATGTCATCAAAAAAAACTTACAGCTGAAAACTGATACAACTGCAGCTTCCGCATCATTCTTGCGAATGTAGCTGGTGCGTTCTGCAACCCGAAAGGCATTCTTGTCCACTGAAAACAACCCAAAAGGAGTTTGAAACGCAGCAGTCTTTTCCTTATCCTGAGGCAACATAGGTATCTGCCAGTATCCCTTCGCAAGGTCTACTTTGACAAAAATACCGACCTTCAGACAAACGACAGAAAATATCCTCAACATCTGGAATCGGTTCAGAGTCGAACACAGTGACCTTATTGAGAGCCCGATAATCGATACAGAATCGAATTGAGCCATCAGGCTTACCCACCAGAACGACTGGAGAACTGTACGGTGATACAGACGGTTCAATCACTCCAAGATCCAACATAACCTGAACCTCTCTCTGAATGATCTCCCTCTTTGCAAAAGGCAAAGGGTAAGACTTGACCCTAACAGGAACATCAGTAGTCAGATTAATACAGTGTGGATCTACCTGTACAGCCTTCCCTGGTGTATCTGTCAAGACATCAGAAAAATCCTCCAAAACACTCATCAACTGAGACTTTTGAGTGTCTGACAACTCAGGAGCAACCTTTACATCACGAAATGTCTCGCCTTGAACAGACAAGGTAGGTAATGAAACGTCATCGTCACTCACATCCTGTACAACTCCTACAGAGGAACAATGTACATCCTGTACAACTCCTACAGAGGAACAATGTACAACTCCTACAGAGGAACAATGTACATCCTGTACACCCGACGGGGGAGAAACAGGGGAATGTGAACACTCTGCATCCGAAACACCAGTGGAAACAACACAATCCACAGGTAACTCATTAGACAATGCAGACGCAGAGTCTAATCCCTGAGGAACACAAAGAGCAACATCGAAATTGACAGCAACATTCGTCCGAACCACATACTCTTTCAACATATTGATGTGGAAAACCTTGGACTTTCCATGCATGTCAATACGATAGTTGACAGGTGAACACTTTTCCTTCACAAGAAAAGGACCTTTCCAGGAAAACCTTCAACTTATTCTGTTCATCAGAGAGCAAAACAAGAACCTGATCACCCACTTTCAATGAACGAGGAGAGCTCTTTCTGTCTGCGTACACCTTATACTTGTCGGTCTGACTGTCAGCGGTCTGTTGTGCCTGAGACAACTGTCCAGTATCCGATTGTGCAAGTCATGTACATATTGGTAAACGTTTTTGTCATCGTCAGTCATCTGTGTGCCAGTCCACTTATCAGCTAACAAAGCGATAGGACCACGGGGTGAATGACCGAAAAGTAACTCAAAAGGAGAAAACCCTAAAGTCATATTCGGCAACTCCCGATATGCAAACAGAACAGCCGGAATGTACCGATCCCACTGCTTGGGACAGTCACGACAAACCTTCTTCAGCATGGACTTCAAGGTGCCATTAAACCTTTCCACCATCCCGTTAGACTGAGGGTGGTATGGAGTAGTGGTAACAGAAGAAATAGACAACAGACGGTACACTTCCTTCATCAGGTCCGAAACAAACTGAGTACCACAATCAGTAAGAATTTCGGAAGGCAAACCATACCTTGAAAAAATAGAAAGAAGAGCCTCCGCCACAGTGACTGTATCGATACGTTTGAGTGGGACAGCCTCGGGAAAACGAGAGTAGCTGTATCCACCAACGTCAGAACGTACCGAAAGCCAGAAGAAGACACCTCCAAAGGACCAACCAAATCCATCGCTACCTTCTCAAAGGTACTGAAACCAACGGCATCTTGTGCAACGGCGCACAAGGGACGCGGTTACGAGACACAGTCTTCTGACAAGTATCACATGAACGACAATACTCCTTGACTGACTGAGACACTCCTGGCCAAAAGAACGATGCAAGAACTCGCTGTAGAGTACGTCTGATCCCACAATGACCAGAAAAAATGCTGTCATGCGCAGTATGAAGCACAACGTTACGTAACTCCTGAGGAAACTACCACCTGACGCTTAACTTCACCTTTGTCCTTGACCAAGCGACATAGAACATCATAAAAAAAAAAAACAAAAACAGGCTTAGTCAAAGGGGAAGGTACCTCAGTTACAACTGAAGAGAACAAATGGCTCAAAGAGGCATCACGCTTCTGCATAGCAGCAAATTCCTTAGGTTGTACATCCAGCACAGACAAATCAGGCACTGACAACGGTACAGGCAACTGTTTCTCCTTGTCTGCCTGTAAACGAGTAGTCACATTACATGGGACAAAAGATCCACCAGCACCTGAACATGCTGAAGTAACACCTGGAAGATTACCAAGAATGAGATCCGTTACTGGGTTCTCAATAACACAGGCAAGCACCTCACCCTCAAAGTAAGGTGTACTAACTGAGACCACAGCAAGAGGGAAAACCTCAATGAACGGCGCACTCCCGCAGTAGTGCAACCTGTGTCCCTCAACACAGAACAGTGAAAACCCATTGACCGTCCTGACTCAACAGTAAGC
>JADBJO010005155.1:0-12500 GCA_016801955.1 Conus betulinus
TATACCCAAACACCATCTCCACCATCCAGGTATGCATACTCATAGACACATACATATATGTGAACAATCTATATATATAATATTATATATATACATTTTTCCCCCTTATACACACCTCAAATGCCCTCTTCCAAGAATAAGACTTCTCATCTACTACTCGCTCACTTTCTTTAACACACTCTCAAGTGCCCCCCTTCCAACATAAGACTCATCTACCACTCGGGATTGGACACTGAATTTTCGTTCTTCCCATTGCACACACACACGCGTGTGCGCGTAGACACGCACACGCACACACACGCGCGCGATCACGTACGCAGGCACGCGTGCATTCACCTCTAAAGACGAAGTTTTCACTGGCAAATTACGGACACGCGATCGGAGGCGGCCATTTTGATTTTCCCGCTGCGGGTCTACAAAGTTATGAAACAGTAAGGAAACAAAATAAGGCCAGCAAAGTTTTGGATAAACATATGCATTTTCATAAACGATATATCATTGTCCAACGTGTTATCATTGGAAAATAATTTTAGCTTACATTCATTTTGCTTGATAATATTCACTGCGGGCACCTCGCGCTAGAAAATCGTCTGCAATTTTGGCTCATCTTTTTTTTTATTTATTTCTCAAAATAAAAAAACGATTTTGAAGTGGCTTCAAATCTGAAATCAATTATAACATTGTAAAGAACAATATACCAAAGTATTGTGCTTGTTGCACAAAGTGCACAATTCTGGTTAATTCTGCAACATAGAACCCCCACTACATAGCCCAACCTCCACAGACCCGGTCCTACGCAGAAGCTGTTGGCTCCTCATCCTCACCTTTACCAACACCAACACCCTTTCATCAGAGCCGACCAGACTCCCCATCAAAGGTGAGTCGAAGTATCGAAAAGGATGCCAAAAAAAATCAGAGAAGCCTATTCCAAAGAACAAGGCAGTAAATGACGTCACTTCCAAACACGTCATAGTACCTGAAGAAAAGAAAATGCGTCAGAACCACTACACACCATCAGATTCGCCCCGTGTACTAATACTGCATGACTCGACGATGAAGAAAATAGATGCAGCCAGACTCGGCAATGCATACGGTCTACAGGTGGCCTTCCGCAATGCCTTCACTGTAGATAAAATAGAGGATGTGGCGAAGTCTGCCAGTGAGGAACTTAAGCCTGAACCTGACTGTGTGGTGCTCCACACAGGCATCAACGACCTGAAAGCAAAGGATGCAGCAGAATGTGGTTCTCAAATGGCTTCAGCAGTGAAAGGAATTAAGGCGATATTTCCAAAAGCCCACGTTGTAGTAAGCCGAGCTTTACCAGTCAAATCAAACGTACTGGAAGCAAAAGAACCGTCTTCAATGCCTATACCTATTCAGAGATCCTCAAGCGGGGTACGAAGAACGTGACCTACGTAGGCTACGACGCCATGCACAGGGGCCTCAACTTCCAGGACTACATCCACCCAAACGCTGAAGGTGCGAGATACATGGCAGGGAACCTTGGCCGCCACCTGCATCGCCTCTTCTGGGAGCGACCTCGACGAGGCAGAGACGCAGACGAGAGCTGACCGTTGGTGCCCCCCTCCGCCTGCATTCATGCCCCCTCCCGGCTTTGGTTGTCCACTTCCTCCTTGGGCCTTCACGCCATAAACGGACAATTTTGTTTGTACAATAGCTATAGGGTTGAAATGTCTGCGAGGTCTTTGGAAACAAAAACAGGCATACTTTGTGGTTTGTTTTTTTTAGGAAGAGATTTGGAGGAGACCTGCCCACTTTGTTTTCCTTTCTCAGGTTTTATCTCCTACTTTTCTATTTCCAAATACCTTTCAGACATGATAACCTACTAGTGAAAAAATAGAACATTGATATTGAGACACTATTTATTATGAAGAAGAAAAAGAAAAACACTAACATAAAAAAATCTACAATGGAACTGTCGCTCTATTACAAAAAATATATATTACTTAAAGCAAGCAATATCATCTGAAAATATTCAAGTGTTATTACTACTACAATCATTGAATGTAAGCAGTGATAAACTGCCTGTTATACCTGGATATTACCACCCTCCAGTTTTTGAACAATGTTCTGACCGTCGTGTTCAAAAACTGCTATTTATATAAGTGAAGGTCTGGACCATTGCATAAGAACACCACCTGTAACTAATAGCATATCATCTGTTTCATGTTGTGCCGTTATGGTAAAATTCTCATCAAATTTAATTTTGAATCTTGCTTCAGTCTATCTACCAAAAGGACCCAATAATGAAAACACAGAATGGTTGAGGGAATTTCAGGATCAAAGGGATAAATCATAGGAGTGACTTTAACGCTCATGCACCTTTTTGGGACAACAACTGTTCTTTTGTTTCAAATAATCGATTATTAGATAATATTGCAGACTCCATTTTATGCATACTTAATAATGGGAATATTACACGTATACCTGATATAGCTACCCATAATCCCTCCGCCATTGACTTAACATTTGCCTCTCCATCACTGGCAGCAAACTATTCATGGGAACAGGGAATGATCCTCTAGGATCAGACCACGTTCCTATAACAATATCATTGAATAATAAAATGGAGGACAAAGAATATTTTGAAGAAGATATGATTCCAAAATACAATTATAAATGTGCAGATTGGTCTCTTTTTAAAGATAGTCTTAGAAACATGGACATAGAGTTTTCATCTGTGGATAATATAGACGACCAATATAAACGTTTCTGTAAATACATTCTTGAAGCAGCAAATACATCTATTTCAAAGCTAAAAAGCACAAATTCAAAGAAACATAGCGGGAATGTTTGGTGGAACAAAGAATGTGAAATTGCGAACAACAAGAAAAAAGAAGCATTTAAGCTTTATTGCAAAAAGAGGTCAGTAAGTAATCATAAGAAAATGAAAGAGTCTGGAAAGGAAAGTGATGATGCAATAGAAAATGCTAAGACGCAACACTGGAATAACTTTTGTAATTCTGAAATTAGAGATTGCAAAGATATGAAGAAAGTTTGGGAAGAGATAAAAAAGCTATGAAAAAATGGATTTATATCTCCTCAGTATCCCATAAAAATAAACAAATAATGATATTCCTAGTGCTGAAGAAAAAGCAGAAGCCTTTGTAAACATGTTTGCGAATGTTAGCTGCCCTGAGGGACTGACAGATACTGATAGAAATTATAGGATGCATGAAGAAAAATGTGAAGCAAATACAGAAGGAACACAGGATAAGTGCAATAATCTTAATGCTTCTTTAACAAAAACAGAACTAAAAGAAACTATACGACAAATTCCAAATAAAAAATCATCAGTAGGATTAGATGCAACATCTAATCAGATGTTAAGGAATTTGCCCGAAAATTTTATTGATTTTCTTCATGGATTATTTGATAAATGTTGGAGAAGTGGTGAAATGCCGAAAATCTGGAAACAGACAATTATTGTCCCTATTCACAAGCAAGGTAAATCTACTAACGATATTAAGAACTATAGGCCTATCGCATTAACATCCCATGTCTCTAAACTCGCAGAAAGAATAGTTCTAAATAGGCTTGTACATTATTGCGAAAAATATGATGTAATTCCAATTAACCAAGCTGGCTTCCAAAAAGGAAGATCAACAACAGAAATCTTAGTAAAATTAGCTACTAAGATAAAAAAAAAAACATTTGCCAGACGTAAATGTATATTAGCCACCTTTTTTTTTATATAAACAAAGCGTATGACCAAGTGTGGCATTTCCAGCTCTTGAACAAAATTAAAGACATTGGCCTGTCTGGAAACATATATAACTATATTAAATGTTTTTTGCAAGACAGGGTGATACAAACTAGAATAGGGAAAACTTATTCAACATCCAGAAACTTATCAATGGGAATCCCTCAAGGGTCAGTTTTAGCTCCCCTTCTCTTCACCATATTAATGTATGATTTGCCAAGTAAGATATCGAACAATGTTGTGCTTGCTCAATATGCGGATGATATATGCATGTGGATGGAAGTAACTCTGAAAAAGAAAACGCCCCAGCGTAGTATAAATTATATAAAAAAGATTTATCAACGTGAGCTTGACAAGATGGCGAATATATGAAGCTAAATGGGCTAAGTCTATCTTATGAAAAAACAAACATCATTTCTCTTTAACAATGCTTAAATCCAGATAGAATGCCTGTCTTTACTCTGGGAAATACAAGTATTAAATATGTAAACACAGGTAAAATTTTTGGGAGTTCTTTTTACTTCAAAGTTAACATGGAATATACACATTGATAATTTGTTAACTAAAGCAAGGAAAACGTTAAATTTAATAAAAATAGTCTCTAATCAAAAATGGGGACAAAACTCATTTACATTAGTAACACTGTGTAAATCTTTAATGCGATCAAAGTTACATATGCACAAGAAGTTTTTTTTTCAGCGCTCCAAAGTATTTATTAAAAAAGCTTCAAAGCATTGAATGTAAGGCATTAAAAGTAGCACTAGGTCTACCAACTCATGCATCATCATCACTAACATATTTTGAGACTCAAATGCTTCCATTAGAAGAGTATAGAAGATTAGCGTGTTGTAAATATGTAATTAAAAATTCAGCTATTAAAACATACATCAACTCTGACATAAAGGTTAGGTCAGATATTGACTTTCCTAAAAGAGCTAAATCAATATCCTCTCAAGTTACACTAGCAACATTCACAACCAAAACTATAACCGACTCTGGCATTTCTACAGATAAAGATTCAGTATCTGTCAGACCATCCTTTTTCCCAATACCAACATGGGAACTTCAAAAAGCTTATTTTGACCTTGACCACACAGATATAAAAAAACGAAAACATGAATAATCTAGCCAGTTATACTAAATGCCATATTGAAGAGAACTATGCGAGTCATTTAAAGGTATACACAGACGGTTCTTGTATAAGCAGTAAAACAGGGTGTGCCTTTTTAATCCCTGACTTGAAAATTGAGAAATCGTTCTATATTGGATTACACAAGTCCATATTTACAGCAGAACTAACAGCAATACTTATGGCCTTAAATTATTTGATCAACTTCCCTCAAACTATATTTCAGATTCTTTTTTGTGTAGATTCTAAATCAGTTTTGCAGGCATTACAAGCCTTACAACTGCACACCCGGCCAGAAATGATTATGGAAATTAGTTGCTTAATACATATGCTAATTGTAAGGGGTACCCAGATAACGTTTTGTTGGATACCATCTCACTGTTCTTTATACTATAATGAAAAGGTAGACAGGGCAGCTAAACATGGCGCTAAGTGTGGTTCTCAGTCTGAATACCTTCATTTTCCTCTTTCCTTGCACGAGCAGTATGGCCTACTAAGGTCGCACATTTGAAATGTTTTCCAAAATGAAGTGAAACATCAAAACGACCAAGACCATTTCAATATTCAAAATATAAAAGATGACTTTATTGTGACTAAAAAAATTACTTTCCTTAATGTATAGATGGAAACTTGATGCTTTCAAAACAAAAGTATGTCAAAGATATAGTTTGCATTTGTGGATGCAAAATATCCTAATCACATTCTTTCATGTCAAAGCTTGAAGATATTCATTCCAGTTTTATTGCAGAATAACTCGCTCAGTATATTCGACTCACCAGCTTTGACTTATGACTTTTTTGTAAGTCTAGAGAACAGTCCAATTGGTCACTATCTATCATCTTTTTTTTTTTTTTTTTTTTTTTTTTTTTAATGCGGAAGTGATGGAGGGGTAGAAGAGGAGGGGGGCGATGTTTATAATTTTGTTGATTTTTTTTTTCTTCTTCTTTTTTTTTTTTTTTTTTTTTTTTTTTTTATTATAATCGTGTAGCTATGTTTTCTTCCTACATTCAAATACACATACATTTTCACGCCTAAGCATCCATATGTATACACACGTACATGAATATGTAGAACTCCATACAGTTTAGACATACACAAGTCTTACTCTCTTACTCATCCACTTTTTTTTTTTTTCTAATATCACGATTAGTGGAAAGACGTTAAATAAATGACACACATCCACTCCTCTGTACTTTCTTGCGCTCTTTCGTTTTCGTATGTATAAGACTGTTGCACATGGGGAATGTGGAAAATGAGGGGATCATGCATACATTCTTTTCACTATAAGATTGGCTTCATCGGGGAAGAGACAAATGGTGAGATGACATGTAACAAACTAAATTCCTAAATTTATTTAAAAGACGCCGTCTCTGTCCGTCTGTCTGCTGGTCCGTCTGTCTGCCAAACGGTCCGTCTCTCTCCAAACGGCCTCTCTCTCTCTCTCTCTCTCTCTCTCTCTCTCTCTCTCTCTGTGTGTGTGTGTGTGTTTTTTTTTTTTTTTTTTTGGGGGGGGGGGGGGGGGGGGTTGGGGGGGGGGGGGCGGGGGGATGTGGGGGCGACGGATGGGTGGGGGGTGGGTGGGTGGGTGTTGGGGTGGGTGGGTAATGGTGGTGGTGGTGGTGGGACGCGGTGAAGAGCGCTCACGCGCTTGGGTAGAGGGAAGGAGAGGGAGACGAGCAATTGGCACAATGATATCCTTTCAGGCGTGAGTATATACGGAATTGGTTGCTTACGCATAATTTTGCTTTCGTATTGTGTCTTTAACAGATAACTTCCATTATTAACATATTTGAGAGAGGGAGGAGGGGGAGGGAGAGAGTGTGTGTGCGGGTGTATGTGTAAAACAAAATGAAAAACTGAAAATAGTTAAGTCCTTTGTCTCATCTATGTTGTTTCCTTTGTATAAGCAACACATTATCTGAGTGAGTGTGCCAGTACCAGTACACCACACATTAGAACATTAACAACCCATACACTTTGTATCAATTGCCAAACACACTAAAATCAGCAAAAAGATGTCCATTTGTAAGAGAACACACAGACTATGCATGGTGTGTAAGAGATTGGTTGGAAAAGAAAATGAAGAAAAAGGGGGAAAAAAAAGAGAGAGAGAAAAAAAAAACTAGCAGTGGAATTTTTTTTTTTTCCGCTTCTTGTTTTTCTTGGCAGATGAAGAGGACAGTGTGAAGCACCAAAAAATGAAGAGGTGGATTTTGGCCTAAGGGAAAAAAGAAGAAAAAAGTAAAAAAAAAAAAAAAAAAAAAAAAGAAAAAAAAAAAAAACTACCACCTTAGGTACTCCACTGATCCGAGAACTGATGCCACAAAAAAGTAGCGTTCACCAGGGCTCTGTGTTGGAACCTGTGTTGTTACGATTTTAATCTCAACCTTTGTCGGAAATTATTTCATTCCCTCTGTTTCTGTTTGTCTATGTCTGTCTCTGTCTGTCTCTGTCTCTCCCTGTCTCTGCCAGTCTGTCTGTCTGTTCATCTGTCTGTCTGTCTCTCTCAAAACAAAGGACATGTCAAACTGAGCGTGAATAACCTGTATTACTCATGCCATATTGCGACAATTCTAATCGGGTTGAACGCACACACTTTTGAATTCTATTTTGTTTTTCACATAAAAACGGGACAGGGTTTATTCAGTCTCCTCTGTGGGATGGACGTACCCCTTACCCACCCACTGTGGATAGCTGGGCCTCTCTGACCGTCCCCCCTGACCACCTCCTCATGCTGAAATGGCTCAGCCTATCCCTTTCTGACTGTACATTCGATTCCTTGTCAGTGTACGTGGGGGGACGAACGGAACAACACTTCTTAGACAAGCTCTGCACCCACAAACCTTTCGTCCAATACTTCAGCGAAGACGTCCACCTGCGCTTCATCAGCGGGGCTCTTGACATCTGCTCTAAGGGTTTCAACATCGAGTTCTTCATGCCAGTCTGGCACCTGAAGCGAGCGGGCGGCGGCAGGAGCCAGTGGAACTGTACGGTGCCGGGTTTCCAGCAGGACTATGGCAGGTGGTTCCCATGTAATGCCGAGTGGGACTGTGTGGGTGGGGAGGACGAAGAGGCGTGCTGGTACGTCAACTCCACGATGTGTGGGGCCTCCCAGTGGTGCTGGCCGGAAGTGCTATCAGCTGATGACGGAGAAGCTGCCGTGGCCCGAGGCCTCGGGGGAGTGTCGGAGGAGGGGCGGGGTTCTGGTCAGCCTGAACTCGCCCAGCGAGTGGAAGGCGGTGCACGAGGTGCTGGAGCTGAAAGGGTTCGGGAAGATTCACATTGGGTTGAGGACTTGGCGTGCTCCCAAAATGTAGGATTTCATTTGTGTGTGTGTGTGTGTGTGTGTGTGTGTGTGTGTGTGTGTGTGTGTGTGTGTGTTTTTAAGTCGAGATTACTCTTTCTGTCTCTGTGTCTGTCTCTGTTTGCCTGTCTTTTTTTAACGTTTCTTTGAACGAACAGATGTGTACATGAACAACTTATTGAACTGAAGCAACAAGCAAATGCGTATGATGTGCTCAGTGATGGAAAGTTTAACAACAACAAAAAAAACATCGGCGGATTGCATAAACAACATTGACACTTAAGACAGAAATAAAAATGCTGAATATGAAAAATTGGAAAATTTGTAGATATTTTAATTCAAATTAAAAGACAGGAAAAGATAGATAACAGATCAGTAGAATCTAACAGCGATGCAAACAGACAATCTACACAACAAATACCATGATTCCTAGTGCACCGAACTTACACAAATTTGAAAGAGAGAGAGAGAGAGAGAGAGAGAGAGAGAGAGAGAGAGAGAGAGAGAGAGAGAGATGCGTCCATCTCCCAAAAACACTAAAGAGCCCAGTCCTGTGTCGCAGTGGATCTAGTGCAGAGTCATCAACTGAGGGAGTACTAAACCGCCTTATACAGCCGTCCGAGGGCCAGCCTGGCAGCAACGTCAACGACAAGAAGAAAAAAAAAAGAAGAGAAAACAAGAAGATGAACAAGCATAAGGAGATGAACAAGATCAGGGAAAACAAGTACCTGAGAAGAACAGGAAGATGAGGAAAAAAACTAATTCGCTATGATATTAAAAACGTTTACTTTGGGCGATAAACCGGTGCACAGTTTTGAAAATTTCTTTCGTTTTCTTCCCTGGCTAATGTTTGGTCACCAAAAAGAAGTGTGTGAGTATCAATACAGTTAGGACTGAGAGTGAATATGGTATTCGTTTGTTATCTTTATGTAGTTTTGAACAATCTAACAGATAGTGCTCTCTGTGTTTCTGTGTGATGGCCACACGCACATTTTGAATCAGCCAGTAGATGTCTGTTGTGTAAGTCGTGATTAATGTTACTCATTCCTAAGCGTAATCTACAATGGTTTATTTGATCCTGCCTCGATCCAATGTAATAATAGGAGGGAACAGTAGTGTCTGACGTAGTCAGAAAACGTTTAAATTGGCTGATAGAGTTTGTTGACTTAATGTCGTCTGGAAGGTTGTTCCAAAATGACTGTACTAGGTAAAAATGATTTTTTTTTTAAAAATATAATTGGTTCTAAATCGTGGCACTGTTCTTTCTAGTGGCCGACGCCTATGGTAACGATTTTGGTCCGAGACTAGAGAAGGGGGCAGATCAGCTAAATAGTTTGGACAGATTCCAGTAACCATTTTTATGAAATTGTATCAGCTTGTGTCTTTTCCGTCTTTCTTGTAATGAACAAAAGCCAGACTCTTCGTATAATTTCTGGTGACTTGTTCCCTTAACTCCACCAATGATGATACAAATTGCTTCTAGCTAGGTGTAGCTTTTCTAACATGATTGACTGAGTATCTGTGCAGTTATCCCACAAAATGTCTGCATAGTCAAAATGGGGTAAAATAAAGGATTGTACATCGTCTCCAACGTATTTCTGGTTCGTCTGTATTTGTATTTTTTAAGACACGCAGTTAACATATTCACTTTGTTGGCTATGGATTGGATGTGTTCGTCCCACTTGCAGTTGTCTTGAAAAGTTACTCCTAAATGTTTGTGAGATTTGGACGGTTCTACGGTCTTCCTTCCAAATGTAAGTGGTAAAATTTGGCACAGATCACGGGTAATATTGACGAGTTCGGTTTTATTCTCGTTAGTTTTTTCCAAAGTTTGGCCCAACAGGCAACTTTCTGGAGGTCAGAATTTCATATTTCTCCTCTGATGTTTGCATCATTTAAGGCGAGCGATAAACTAATATCGTCGGCAAACAATTTAATTGTTGCCTGGATTCCATTTACAATGTCATTAATGTATAACAAAAACAGTAAAGGACCAAGGACAGATCCGTGGGGAACACCTGCTGGAATTCTTTTCAACTCAGACTTTTCGCTTTTTTATAACTACTGATTGTTGTATATTATGTAGGTAATCGCGAAAAAAAAGTCCAGTAATTTCCTTCTGATCCCCACTGCTGCTAGCTTTAGTAAAAGTCGCCTGTGCCAGACACGATCAAAAGCTTTTGAGATATCAAAGTAGATTGTTGTGATCCCACGATCAAAAGAGGAACAAAGATAATTATATGTGTCCAGAAGCTGGTTGACTATGGAATCACCTGGTGTAAAACCTGATTCCAAGGAGTGATGACTTCATTTGTTTTTAAGAATGCGTACACATGTTTGTGGACACATCTCTCAATAGCTTTACCAACACAGCCAAGGAGAGAGATCGGGCGGTAATTATATACAAATCTCTTGGTCCTTTTTTGTGAATAGGTGAAACATGAGCTCTCTTCCACAAGGACGGAAATTTACCTTCGTTCAAGCATTTATTAAATAACCGAGTAAGAGGACTAGCTACAACATTTACTGCACATATAAGTAGTTTGTTGTGGATGAGGTCTGGACCAGATGATTTTGTCTTGTCAAGATTTCTAACAACTGATATGATATCGTCTTCAGTAAGTACAATTTCATTACTTTCATAATTGCAAAACGACATCTGTGGTAGTTCGTCATCGTCGTTGTCGAGAGTGGATTTTCTATGAAAAAGTTATTTAGTGTATCGGCTTTGTCTTTATTAGAATAATACATTGTCCCGTTTGACAGTAAAGGGAGGAATGTCATCACTGTTAATACCCTTTTTATTGAAAAAAAAAACACAAACAAACTACTTTCCACTAATCCTTTTGGCCAAAGTTTAGTGATCTGATGCCTTTTCATCAATCTCTTTATAAAAACTCAGCCTGTCGTTCTCTTTCTTTTGCTGTGACATAATTCCGAAATTGTCTAAAAAACTATGCCAGTCTTCCAACAAATCCGTTTGTTTTTAGCCTTTGCATGAATATTTTTACGCTTTGCTATTAAGAGTAGTATTTCATCAGTCATCCAAGGTACATCATTTGGGTAGACAGTAATAATTTTAATTGGCATACACTGTTTAGCTAGACTCATGAACGTATCAGTAAAATGCTCAACGGTTTCGTCAACAATTCTCATATTTAAAATGTATTGCCAGTCGACAAGTTGTAACAATCGACAAAATTCGTCTCTGTTAAGTTTATTGTAGTTAATATAGTTCTTTTGAAATTGCTATTGTTTCTAATTGCGTTTTTAAGGTGCAAACATGGAATACTGTGATCGTTAAGGACTGCGGGTAAGACTTGAATTGATTCAACTAAATCGGGGTTTGGGGTAATGACCAGGTCTAGACAAGTTGATGTAGTGTCGGTGATTCGGGTTGGTTCGGTAACTAACAGGTGAAGACTGTGTAACTGAATGATTTCTGTTAGGTGTCGAGAGGAGTTGTTTAGGTAGTCTGTTAAAGTCACCCAGTACAAAGAACGGTAGAGCTGTGTTGTTTACTTTCCTAAAACTGCCTCTCACAAGATCCCAATAGCGTATCAGCGCATTGGGTGGCCGATAAAAGGAACCTATTAGAATGCTCTTCTGGTTTAATTTGGTTTCAACCCAAACGGCTTCTAATTCATGGACTTGGAGATCCGGGCGAGGTTTACAATTAAACGAGTTTCGAACATAAACGGCTACTCTCCCGTGGGGATCATTAGCTCGGTCACACCGGACGGGGGGATGAAAATGGGGTAGACATACTGAATCATTTAATACAGACTCAGAAAGCCATGTTTCAGACAAAGTAATTATGTCGAATTCTCTAGATTCGGCTTCCAAAAGAGTAAGTTTGTTTCTTAAACTTTGAACATTACTATGGATTACACAAAGATTTGTTTTGTTTGTGGGCCCAGGATTCAAACCAATGTCATTAGATAGAAATAACTCGGTCAATGTGGAAATATGCCGTTGACATTGTGAGGTCTTAAGGTGCCTACCGTCGACTCTATAAGATACGAAGTCTTCGTTTAACAGACGTGCGGTGAAATAAAGTTGATCTAGAGGTAAAATAATCATGTGCACAAGCAGTGCCAGCTGGACACGGTATTTGCTGTGTAAAAGATGAAGGATGAAAAAGGTTACGATGTTGGACTTACTGAGATGTGATAATTTACGACACAAGGCTAGAGCTCTATCATGAAACCCACCAATCCTGGCTCTTTAAAGACTGGTGTCAACAGACATCAGGTAATGGTGTTCAAAAGCGCAAAGTATGTAAATTCATCCAGAATTGTTAATATAAGGTGGACGCTCTCTCTCTTGTTTAGACAGTTATG
>JADBJO010005155.1:17500-20994 GCA_016801955.1 Conus betulinus
CTGCGATGTAACGCCATCCACGACTGCCCGGGGCGTGAGGATGAAGCAGACTGCCAGACGTACCAGTGTCTGGCTACTATCGCTGTCGCCAGTCCCGCGTGTGCGTGTCTGCCGAGCACGTGTGTGACGACAGGTATGGCCAGTGCCCTCAGAATGATGATGAGCTGTTGTGTCACTTCACCTGTCACCTGAATGTAGGTGCTTCGGGTTGCGTTTTTTACTGTAACCGGTCTGTCGCTGTCGGTGACCATCCAGAACTTCGCTTCTTGAACGCAGACAGGAGCAACATGACGTTGATGGACTGATGAACATCACACCATGCTGGTCCACGTCAGTTTGGCGTCTTGTTTTCTGTCTCACGTTCAAGCACCTGCTCTGCCTAACTTGATCAGTCTGGACCTCAGCGATAATCTCATCATCACCTGTCTTCTACTGGTGACTTCAGTACCCTCAGATCTCTGCAAGTGCTTGTTTTGGCGGGAAAACCCACTTGACCTTCAAGACGGTCTCTCTGGTCTGTCCACGTACACCAAACTTCGCGTGTTGGACCTGTCCCGTGTCAGCGTGGACGCAGTGAACGTGGATCCTTTGCACACACTGACTCGTCTGGACCAGCTCAACCTGTCGGGCAGTGGAGTGCGTCACGTGCACGGCTCGGGTTTCCGGGTTCTACGATCGTTGCGCTCTGTGGATCTCTCAGGCTGTCCGGTAATCACCTTCCTCCTCACAGCTGTTCCACAATCTTCTCAAACTTCGGTCCGTGACAGCCAGCAATTATAAACTGTGTTGCCCAGCGCTTCTTCCCAAGAGAGTTCAGCCCCAAGTGGTGTCGGGTTCCGAAAGACGCCGTGTCGTCCTGTCAGGATTTGATGCAGAGTCACCTCCACCGGGTTATCCTGGCTCTGCTAGCCATGCTGGCGTTGGTGGGAAAACCTCACCAGTTTCCTGTACCGCACCGTCTTCGACAAAGGAACGCGGCGGTTCGGATTCGGCGTCTTCGTCCTGCATCTGTGTGTGTCTGATTTCTTGATGGGGGTGTACCTGATGGTGATCGGACTGGCTGACTACAGGTACAAAGACATCTACCTGTGGAACGACTACTCCTGGAGACACAGCATCACCTGCAGGGTGGCCGGTTCCTGTCTCTCCTGTCCTCTGAGGTGTCCGTCTTTCAGATCTGCTTCATCACCGTGGATCGCTTCCTGGTGCTGCACTTTCCCTTCAGCCAGTTCCACTTCACGCCGACGTCAGCGCATGTGGCCAGCAGCGCCGCCTGGTGGGCGGGGCTTGTGCTGGCCGCCACGCCTCTGACCCCTGTGACGTCACACTGGCAGTTCTACAGCCAGACCGGCATCTGCATCCCGTTGCCCATCACGACGACCGAGTTCCCGGGACAGCATTACTCCTCGGTATCTGGATCGCCCTCAACTTCGTCCTCTTCCTGTTCATAGCTTCGGGGCAGGTGTTCATCTACTGGTCGGTCACCTCCAACACGTTGACCGGCTCCGGCACCATCGGCAGGAAGTCCACGGACCAGGTCCTCGCTCGGCGGCTGATCACCGTGGCCGTGTCGGACTTCGCCTGCTGGTTTCCCATCGGCGTCCTGGGGATGGCGGCGGTCGGAGGGCGTGGACGTTCCGGGGGAAGTCAACGTCATCATGGCCGTCTTGGTGCTGCCGCTCAACTCCGCCCTCAACCCGTTCCTGTACACCGTCAACGTCATTCTGGAACAGCGGAGGAAGAGCCGTGAGAAACAGCTGATGGTCGTTTTGTCTCAGTTGCAGGACGTTCTGCTGTGAGTTTGCTGGCGGCGTCCGGTTGTTGTCTTCCTCATGACAGCCCTGATATTGTGGCCCTTTACGGTCGGCTTGGTTAGAAGCAACACTCTCTCTGTCTCTGTCTCTGTCTGTCTTGTCTGTCTGCCTGCCTGCCTGCCTGCCTGCCTGCCTGCCTGCCCTGCCTGCCTGTGTCTGTCTGTCTGTCTCGTGTCTGTCTGTGTCTGTGTGTCTGTCTGTTCTGTCTCTCTGTCTCTGTCTCTGTCTCTCTCTCTCTCTCTCTCTCTCTCTCTCTCTCTCTCTCTCTCTCTCTCTCTGTCTGTCTGTCTCTGTCTCTCTCTTCTCTCTCTCTCGTTCTCTCTCTCTCTCTCTCTCTCTCTCTCTCTCTCTCTCTCTCTCTCTCTCTCTCTCTCTCTCTCTCTCCTCTCTCTCTCTCTCTCTCTCTCTCTCTCTCTCTCTCTCTGTCTCTGTCTCTCTCGCGCGCGCGCGTTTTCTTCATCATCCTTCTTTGTCTTCTTGGTGTCACTCAGCTACACAATCCAGACGTTAATGTTGCTAAATGAGGCAGCCACGCCCAGGTCCTTTCAACAGTTGCACGGTTTTAGTTCTACGCTCTGTTTTTGCAGCATGAATACATGAAAAAGGCATCAGCCAGTTTTACTGACCTCTGGCAGGTAGCAGTTATGTCCCTTAGGCTCTAGTCTTAATGTGCGTGCCAAGTCTTAATGTTTGTCGACAGTCTCAATATATGTCGCTAGTCTTAATGTGCGTGCCAAGTCTTAATGTTTGTCAATAGTCTCAATGTATGTCCCTAGTCTTAATGTGCGTCCCTAGTCTTACTGTTTGTCAAAAGTCTCAATATAGGTCCCTAGTCTTAATGTGCGTCCCTGTGCGTGTCTGCACCCTATGTGTGTGAACACAGCACAGGCTGCCAGAGGTTGGTGCAGGATTGCTCCTGGCTGGTTGGTTCGGCAAGTGAGGACAGTGCTTCTCTGGGTCCTACCCCGCACCTTCGGGTGTATCTTTCTCTTCAGCATGGTGTGATGAAAAATCATCAAGATCCAATGACTGGCAGTCAAAGACCAACTGCAGGTGACCATTCTGAAGACTTGAAACTATTTTGGTAGGAAGGAAAGACACCGTACGTTGGTGTACTCAGTGACATCAGCCAATCATTGGTAATCAAAGACAAACTGTAGGTGACGATTCTGAAGGTTGGAAAGTATTTCAGTAGGAAGTAAATACACCTGATGTACTCAATGACATTTCCACAATGAACAGCAGCATGTGTATGCTTTACTTGGCTGACCTACACTGTTCTTTTGGGCGTCATACGGACAATGATGTATCTGGATTTTTTTTTGTAGACCGTACAAATACGGACATTTTAACAATAAGCACAACTTATTATTTTTCTTACGTGGAGCATCATTTATAAAAGTTACGTGGAACATACCATTTATAAAGTTACGTGGAGTATCATTTACAAACGTTTCATGGAGTATCATTTATAGTGTATCCAACCTATGTGACTGGAAATCGACCACGGAAAAAATGATGGATAAGATAAGAATCTTGACTGTTTTCAAAATAAAAAAATGGGCTTTTAGAATATTAAAGATAATACAGATTTTTTTTTTTCATGAAAAGTATTAAAACGTACTGTAAAATTACAGATTCGTAAGATTTCTTTTTCAGTAGGGAATGCTAAATGATGGT
>JADBJO010005155.1:32549-42549 GCA_016801955.1 Conus betulinus
TTTTTTAATTTTCATTTATCTTCTATTTTCATTTGATGTTCTTTTATGATTACATGACCGCTTTGCTTGCTTCTTTGCTTTTTTTTTTTTTTTTTTTTTTTTTTTTTTACATTAATTGATTTCACTCTATGTTGTAGTCCCTACTCAGGGCGAGGACTGGATGTAAAAAAGCACGTTGGTGCTTATCTATTATCCTCGTAAATAAAGAATTTTGTCTTGTCTTGTCTTGTCTTGTGTCTTGTCTTGTCTTCTCTCTCTCTCTCTCTCTCTCTCTCTCTCTCTCTCTCTCTCTCTCTCTCTCTCTCTCTCCAAGACATGACGCCACTGTCACTCCAGTTTGCCTGTCAAATCCTGTGACGAGGTGAGGAGGGGGCCAAACGGGAGCCGTGTGAGGAAGGTGTTAACCCCGTCATAAGCGGTTATCTCGCAGGTCGCCTCTCTATCACACTCTGCATCAGACGCTATCGGCCATCTCCGAGCTGCTCAAATTTACTGCTTGGTTGCCTCTGAGTGGGGGAGCAAAGCCTGGGGTGAGCCCTCGCTCAGTGGCTTGTCTTCTTGTCTGTCTGGTGGAGGAGTCAAAAGGGGGACTTAAGCTCGGCTCGCTTGGCTGGTGGAGTGAAGAGAGAGAGAGAGAGAGAGAGAGAGAGGGGGAAAATAGTACCCCTTTACATTTTGACACCGGGTAGTTTTTCTTTCGTGGTTTCTTTTTTTTTTTTTTTTTGGTCTTTAGTTGTTTTACTTTTCTGTCTTTCTTTCCTTTCTTTTTCTTTCTTTCTTTCCTTTTTTTTTCCTTTCATTCTTTCTTTCCTACTCTTTTCTCTCTTCTTTTCTTTCCTTTCTTTCTTTTTTGTTTGCTTTCTTTCTTTCTTTCTTTCTTTCTTTCTTTCTCTCTGTTTTAGTATTCCGAAGACCATTCCGAATCGTATTCTGCTGTGAAAAAGCACACCCCCCCCTCCCCCCCCCACCCACCTCCTGCCTTTTTTTAAAAAGAACATTTTCGCTGCTAGAAATGTCCTCTTTTCTGTAACTCTTTCCCACTCTGCCTTTGCTTTCTTTCTGTTTCTTTTCGTTTTTCACTGTCTTCTATTGTTTTCTCTCTTTGGAGACCATTCTCCTGTCTCTTCTGGAATTTTTTTTGTATACTTTCTTTTCTCTGATGGTAAGTTATGACGATTGCTGGCTTCGTTGTTATTGTTGTTGTAACCTGACCTTGAAGTTGGGAAAATTGTATACACTGTCCAAGGCGGTCACCGGCTCTCTCTCTCTTCTGCAATGTTTCTACTTGCCAGTTCGCCATGTTATTCGTTTATTTACTTATCTATCTCCTTATTTCATTTATTGATCTCTTTTTGTGTGTGTGTGTGTTTATTTATCTCATTAATTATTGGTGAATTTATTTTCGTAGATATAGGGCCATTTGTTTGTTTGTTTGTTACATTTCAATCCATTTTTACGCTTTTGTTTAGTCTGTGTCCAGGAATTGGAGCATAATGGCTAACGCTCTCAGCATGTCTTATTATATCCACCTCAGGAAATGTCAATGGTTTAGTGAACATTACTTTATCGTTATTGTTGTTTATTGCTACGTGTGTATGGCTGTTGTTTTCATGATGTAACTGTCTTTCACGATGTGACGTGCTTTTCGTCCCTAACACCCCTGAAGAGGCTCTGTGTGTGATCTATCTGTGGTTCATCATAATATCTCTGTGGTCTATTACAATATCTCTGTGGTCTATCATAGCATATCTGTGGTCTATCACAATATCTCTGTGGTCTATCATAACATATCTGTGGTCTATCGTAATATATCTGGGGTCTACCGTAATAAAAGCGCCACAATTAAAAAAAAAAAAAAAAAAAAAAGCATCGAAAACTGCAAGACCGAGTGCAAACCCGACCGGGAAAACTTGATACTGCATGATTGACATTATCTATTACGGTTAAGAACTAAAAAAAAAAAAATCCGAGAGCCTGGTAGCAAAAAGGCTGTGAGACGGTGCCAGCGAGCTGCTAGAGAGATCTGCCGTCTCTGAGCATAGCATTAGGGACAGAAGACAGAGCCTGTCCTTCTCATTCAGCCCCCTTCATCTTCCCGGAGCTGAAACAGGTTCATATTTGCTGCCGGTGTTACAGAGACGATTTTCAAGCCATAAACATCCGACCCCAGCGAGGAGTTGGAACTCACAACTGTCAGCGCCACAGCCGAAAGTTCTATCATTCGTAAACGATTGAAACACCAGGAGGGGAACCTACCAGGAGAGTTATTAACGTCACAGAATGATCAGCGAGTCCAATTGTTTAACAGTTTAAACAGTAAGAGCAAAGCTGACCAGGTACAGTTATCATGAAATGCGTGTCAGTGTCTAGCGATCCCAGTTGTTACCAGTTTAACCTTGACCGGATGACGTTTTTTTGATTACATAAACCCGATCATGCGGGTCGCCCAAGACCCACACATTTTGTAGAGGCTTCTCCTACTGCTTATCCCTGTTCAGATCGCAAGGGTCTTGTAAGACCCACACCCGAGAAAGGGCGGTTCAGCAGCTTGTTCCTCCTGATGGCGTGGGTCATATGCGACCCATTAAAATACACAGGTTCTAGGGGAACCGCGACTAATTACGCTGATAATTTATTGTGCCCATACCTGACATTTCAGTGACCAACAGCTCTTAAGATCGTTGACACACTCCTAAGATTCCGTGAGCATAGAATCCGTTCATAAGATTTGATGTTTTTATTGAGTCACTGGGTCATGGAAGACCCAGGAAGCGCGGTAAAGGTTAAACGATATGAGCAAAATAAATCAAGAAAGTTATCGTTAAATGAATGTTAGTACCTAAGCCAGTAGTGGAGGGCTAATATACCAGGAGTAAATCTATTTAGAGAATTATTGTTGAGAGTATCATTATCTACCCTCGTTGTAAACGAATGGATACCGAGAGAACATCAACCAGGAGAGAGAAGTTATATATATATATATATATATATATATATATATATATATATACAATGAAACAATAAATTCCAAGGATAAGTACCAAGCACCATTCCAGCAACTTACAGAGCAGCTAGGTGTGCAATGACTGCAAGAAATATTGATTATAAACAAAGCTTGCTCTTATGTCTCAGATTATAGAAATGAAAAGGCAGAGGAGTCAAATTACCACTTTCCGCGGTCACTGAGGATGAAACAATCAGGTTTCGAAATACCGGTATCTGACCAGGAGTTATATGTTAGTGAGCTTTCTCCCCATTGGAGATGGTCTCCCGCTTTGGAGACTATAAGCTTGCTGAAGGTTCATTTTGAGAAGCATTCATTTATTCCCCATTCACCCACTCAAGCACATACTGTCAGTTAGCAGAATCATCTACCACTGCAGATATGAGGGCTTATCACCCCCTATTTCTATAATCTGAGACATAAGAGCAAGCTTTGTTTTTATAATTCAATATATATATATATATATATATATATATATATATGTTTTCTTCAATATAAATATCATTACTTATCACGGTTGCACACACTTTAAATGTCAAGAGGAAATTAACCAGGGGATTTATTGTTGTGTGAAAACCATTAGCTGTCACGGTTTGTAAAGGGTTAAATCATCCAAAGCAAATCTAACAGGGGAGTTAACATTAAATGAGAACCATCATCAACCGCAGTTGTTAACGGTTAAAACAACCAGGAGCAAATCATCCCGGAGAATTGTGGTCACGTGAGTATCATTCCCCGGTACGGTTTTGAATGGTTAAACCACCAAGAGCTGATAGAATCGTAGAGTTGTCATTAGGACTATCATTATCTTCTACAGCTGTAAACGGGTTAACAATCAAGACCAATTCTCCCGGAACAGCCAAAATTATACCAGTCTCATCCATTTTATCATGCTGTAAAAAAAAAAAAAAAAAAGGAGAATATTACAACGAAAGAATGTCGCTGCGCTTTGGACAAAACGTATGACTGTGGTCATGTGCGCAAACGTAAAACGGGTTTCCCCATCTAATATCTCTGATTTTTTTTCTATAGTGAGCGGTGTCATTTTTCTTTCTTTTTTTTTTTTTTTTCTTTTCTCCAGACCTGAATGTGATCAGATGGACAGAAGTGACAATGCTCCCGATGTTGTTTTTACACCGAGTTTCACTCGCGTTATCAGTTAGTCTTTTCTCATTTTGGCCTGGAAAAAAGATAAACGCATTCACAGCTGAACAGCAAAGTAAGCATCTGTACTTTTGCTTCCTTTCGTTTTGAATCGTTCATACCTAAGTTTTCATTTTACCTTCTGTTGAGCTTTTCATAAACAATGGCTTTATATTGGGTGGTGGTGGTGGTTGTGGTGGTAGTCGTCAATGTGATGCAGAGACGGGCTTTCTTTTGATTTTCTAGTTGATTTACACACACACACATACACACACACACACACACACACACACACACACACACACCAATAATTTTTAATCAGTCTTTTCTGGCCAACTGGCCTATACAGACAGGAGAAATGGTCATTCAAAATTGTATACATGGTGAGTAGCAAAAACATTTCAAATAGATGTAGTTTGGCATCTCAGTTTCAGAGCTCCACAAATATAGGTCGCAACTCTAAAGGCTAATTTCCACTGAGATTTGTGAATAGCAATTGTACTTTAAGAGTTGATGGAAGCGGTAGTAA
The DNA here is from genome assembly GCA_016801955.1 of Conus betulinus. Lineage (NCBI taxonomy): Eukaryota > Metazoa > Mollusca > Gastropoda > Neogastropoda > Conidae > Conus > Conus betulinus. The sequence goes on from JADBJO010005155.1 coordinate 37,226, forward strand.
TACAGTGGGATATGTCGTTTACGGAGTGCAGCATACCTTGGGCACACAAGCAAAAAATGAACAAGGTCTTCAACACAGTTCAAGTCACAGACTTTACAAATTGGATTTGACAAACATTTGCCATAACGTGGGATTCCATTTAGTGGGAGTCGATTTGATTTAACCAGACAAAGAACACGACGGTGCTCGTGATTTTCTAACTGGCTTATGTAGGTAGCCTTAAGATTTCTGGTTGGTATAGGATGTAGTCTCCTTCTGTTACAACTGATTCATGCCAGCACTGACGGAAATTATCCTCTAATCTTTCTTTGAATACTTTAAGAAAGTAGCTTGGATTTCCAACATCTTGCATCACCCATACATAGCCAAATCCAAATTTACACAAAGGTTCTAACTCGAGTAGCCCAGTTCTGTCTGCCATTGTTATCATGCATAAACAACATATTGTAACATTGACGAGGATAGCGGTCATGTGATAATACAAGAAGTCTGCACCAGTACCTAATAAGCTGTACATAGGCATCATATATAAAGGAAATCTACCACACTCACCCAAAGCAACATTATTTTTTTTTACATCTCTCCCAACACTCAAAACCATTTTACATATTTTCGTTTGCACCTTTTCAATTTCTTCGAAGTGCTGGAAACCCCAAATTTCTGAGCCATATAAACAAATTGGCTTGATTTTCACATCAAAAATCTTAAAAACAGTATGAACTGGCATGTTTTTCAGTTTGAAATATAACTTCTTAATTCCTGCAAGCGCTCTAAGTGCCTTCCCAGAAAGATTACTTACACATTTTGACCAGTTCAAAGTAGCAGAAAATATCACTCCCAAATAGTTGTACATGGGTTCCACTTTGATTTGTTTACCAGCATAGAACCATACCTCAGATCTTTTCAGAAAACCACCGTTCTTAAAGACAACTACTTTCGTTTTTTTTTCCATATTCACCTTTAGTCCAAATTTCCGACAGAAAAGATCCAAACAGTCAATTTTCTTCTGGAGGTCAGTCACAGAGTCAGAAACCAAGGCAATATCATCTGCATACATCAATAAAAGAATGCCAGTTTCATCTGAAAACACATCAATCCCCCTTGTGTTACCAGTAACTAGTGTATTTTGCAGTTCAGATATAAACAGTGAAAACAGCAAAGGGCTGAGAATGCAGCCTTGCCTTACCCCTGACAAACACTCAAAATACTCTGTAATGCTATTTCCGAATCTAACTGCCGCCATAACTTGCTTGTACATATTTGTGAGTGTTTGAAACATCTTTCCATGGATTCCTTTCTGAAGTAGAATATACAACAGATTTGCTCTATCAATACTATCAAACGCCTTGGAAAAATCAACGAAAAGAGTGTAGAAGCGGCCGCTCTTTTTAGTAAGATATTTCTGAATTAATGATTGCAGAGAGAATATATTGTCATTGTACTGTATCCCTTTCTAAAACCTGCTTGAGCTTCTGGTATATTACTTGTCTTTTCACAAAAAAGCATATAACCTCTTATTCAAAATGCTGCTATACAATTTTCCAGTAACATTTAATAGTGAAATTCCTCTATAGTTTCCGGCATTTTTGTGGTCACCCTTCTTGTGCAGTGGAAAAATCAAACCCTTTGTCCAACTTTCTGGATAATGCCCACTGTCAAAGACTCTATTGAACAAAACATGTAAAAACTTTACCAGAACATTGTTTAAAACATGGAACACATCAGGCCGTACACCATCAGGTCCAGGAGCCTTACCTTTCTTCATAGCCTTTATTGCCTGGCGGATTTCATCTTCTGTGATCGGCTTATCAAGATCATCCTGTGCAGCCTGACACTGGTCACAGTCATCAGGAGTATGGCTTTCTAAAACCTGATTAACTTCATTCCGAAAATCAGAGTCAACACTGTGTTATCAGGGTTCAAAAGGTCACGAAAATAATGAAACCATGTGCATGCATCAATTACGTTTGCGCGGGTTGCTTTAGCACCTGTGAGAAATCTAACTTTTTGCCAAAATGACCTCGAGTTTTTTTTCAGAGCAAACATCATTTAACTCCTTCAAGATTTCATTGTTTCTCTTTTTCTTGCTTTTGTTTGCATAAGGTTTTGAATTTTTTTTTTCAAGTAAATAAAATGGTCCAAATCTTCTTGTTTGTTGGAGGATCGCCACAGTCTCAGCTGCCTATACTTTTCAGCTTTTGCTTGTTCGCAATCTTCGTCCCACCACGAGGGTTGTGTTCGTGAATTTTGTTTGAGTTGGTTTTGCTTGCCCTTTTTTTCAGCTGCTCGCTGAAGTAAATCAACAAGATAATCTGACCCTGCATCAGTGCTTTTTTCCATAGCAGAAAGAAAGTGTTCATATTCTACATGCTGATTTTGTCGTATATATTCAAAAGAAGAATCGGTCCAAAAGAAAGTAGACAATTCCTCTGTGTGAATTTCTTCAGTGTCATTTAGGTCATTATCCTTAGCCCCCCGGTACCGGAAAATATAGTTACAATTGGAAAGTGGTCTGATTCCGACCTGTCTAAAACCTTGAAATCAGCTAACAAATCAAACAAAGACTTTGATACAACACAGTAATCCCACCACACTCATTCCATGATTAGCAACACATGTAATTTCACCATCCCGATCCCCCTCTGTTCGTCCATTGACACAAAAAATAAGTTATTTTCTTTCAGAAATTCAATAAGTCTCAATCCAAAATTGTTAGTACTCTTATCTTTCGATTTGCGTGTTGACTGCACAGTATCACACAATAAATCACGGAGTTCAACCAAAGGCGCAGCATGTCTGTCTTCATCACAAAACTCAGTGTCTGGAAGCTCTGCTGTTCGCGCATTGAAATCACCACATAATAATAGATGAGAATCTGGGTAGGATAGCATCAAATCACAAATATTACTGTCCAATTTGTCGAAGCCTTCAAAAGGGCTGTCTTCATATATAACAGAATATTCTGGAGCAACATAAACAAAAGCAGCGATAATATCAAATGAGTATTGAATATTGATTTTTCAAATTTAATGAACACACAGTCTTCAACTTTCTTTAATAGTCGTTCCACTTTGTTTGCAATAGACTTATGTATGCATACAACCACCCCACCTTTTTTAAAATTTGCACGCGTGGATAAAAAAAACAGAATGGTCTGGAAAGGCGTTTTCAATGTCACTTTGTTTGCATGCCCAAACCTCTGAAAAAGAGAAAATCTTGAAACTTGAACAGAACATTTTAAAGGAAGCACTATGTAACTTTTGAGAGAGACCCTGAACATTCCATGCCATAATACGAAACTCAGACATCTGTTTACTTTCTAACCTGGGTTGAGTGACAAAAATGTGTTACTGTCCCTCGTAGTGTTACGCGATGCCACAGACTGCTGTGTGTCAAAATCAATGCATTCTGTATGCGTATCCAGACTTGCTAAACGCTCCGTCACACTGTTTGTATTCACTGATTCACACATACAATGTTGATCATCACCGTTGGTTGGGGGGGTACAATCGGAAATCCTCCCTTTAGGAGCATTGAGAGAAAGCCGGCCAGCCCGTCATTTGTTTACAGTTTTTTCTTGGAGTTGTTGTGTTTCTGGGTCATAGATGTAGTGTGCTTACCTTCTATGACAAGGGAGTCGAAACGCAGAAAGGCTCGCTTGTTTGCAGATTTGGCTTCTCTTAGAAAAGGGAGCAGCTGGCGCCGCTTTTCCCTCACCTTCAGTGTGAAGTCCTCTGACACAGACAGGTTCGTTCCTTTCAGCTTCCTGCATTCGGACAGCACCCTCTCCTTGTCCTTGAACTTCTCGAAGCGAACGATGACGGGGCGTGGGCCTCTCCCACCCTTCAGGCGGTGCGCGCGTTCCATGGGGACATCCTCCTGGATGCCCATCTTGTCCTTCAGCACTTTTTTCACCTTCCCTTCACAGTCTGCATACGTCTCAGTTCCTCGGTCACCAGTTGGGATGCCGTAGAAATCAGATTTTTCCGTCGACCCCTACTTTCTTGATCTTCAAGTTTTCCTTCCAGATTTGTCACTCTTTCTTTCAGATCTTCATTTTTCTCTGCGGACTTCATCAATTTCTGTTTGCATTTCGTTCAGCTTGGAATCAAAGGTAGTCATCTTTTCTTCAATGTTTGTAATCTTTCTGTCCATACTTGTCAGCATATTCATGACATCGGCCAAAGAGATACATCACCGCAGTGTTGTCACTTGCAGAATGAGTGTTTTTCTGGCAGGAGAATGCAGTGTTGTCTGTTTTTTGGGAGGGCCAGGATGAGGTTCAATGTCCCCACATTGAAGCAGGGATGCCGTGACAAACACCAGCACAAACACTGTAGACAAACTTCTCACTCGTATCTCTCGACAAAGTCGCCTTGTTGCAGCTCTCTCCTTGGCCCGCTTCCACATAAAAGCCTGAAAAGTACAGTAAAACTGGCCACAGGAAGCTCGGAAACATACCGACGAAGTCGGCATGTTGACAGGAATCCAGTTGTCAATATAGCTATTGTTTAAGAAACACAGTTAATCGCTAATTAACAAAAAAACGCCGGACAAATTTGCAGTGTAGCCAAAACACGTCTGCCTGCTAGCGCTGATCGCCCCATCTTCTGCGTCTCCTCAGTGGCACTGCACCCACGCCCCTCATCCCGACTCCTGTCCACAGCCACAGGCTGGCCAAGCCCGCCGCAGCCCCGGCACGGGCAATCCACAGGCAGCAGTCAATCTCAAGTCGTCAAGAGGCAACCCACCAGAGGAGACACTGCGCTGCTGCCGAGTCACTTCGCGGCGGTGTTCAGTGGCGCCTGTTCTGATCCAACATACGCAGGACACCACCTACTAAGCCCCCTACTGACGACAATATTTGCTTAGTCGCGTAGCCGGCGAGAGTGAGCTCTCCCTCCGGAGGACGTTGCCACGTCCGTCCAACGACAGCCCCCATGAACTTGCCGGTGACACCGAGGAAATCAAACCAAGGCCATAGACGTGGAGAGGACATCGAAACTGAGGTCACTATGAGAGCAGGGTATCAAGAGCCACTGAATTTAAGACATTTGTTGTTGGTATTGTTGTAATACTGATCGATGAGAATGAGGATGCTGAAGGTGATGCTACGGATTTCCTTTCTGGTCTTAAGACTGTATGACAGGGCTGTACTCTACGCTTACTTTCATAATATATCCCAACGTCAACCAGGCCCGAGAGATACAAACACCTACTGTGTAGGTCAGGAAATTTGAGCAACACTGCCAGAGACGCATCCATGTAGTGGATGAAACTCAACGGTGTGGTCCCCAGTTTTTCCAACTGAGCCTGTAGCCGGT
>JADBJO010005155.1:52549-55049 GCA_016801955.1 Conus betulinus
CACTCCCTGTCTGTCTGTCTGTCTCTACCATGACCGCCAAGGGAATGTCCAGCACACACCAAAGCTGGCCATTCACCGAGAACTAACGAGCTTTCTCCTAATGTGGCGCGTGCGCTGTGTCCACACCTTTTAGTCCTGAAGACACTGACACCCGGTCGTTGAGGTGCTCCAGCGAGCATCCCCTTGCAAATCATCACAGCAGTGGTCCAGTCTTGGACAGTCCTGTTGTTGGGTCCGATGAGCTCGGACCTTTTAGAGCGCGGGCAACAACGGGGCTCTGGATGTGTGCGCCAGCTCACACCTACAATCATCCCCTTGTGATAACATTAGTTCCAACGTGCCAACTTTCCCATGGGACTAACGGAGATGCTTCGCCTCATTAGTCCGACAGGTAGGTTTTCAGGGGTGGGACGGGGAGAGGGGGCGGGTGTGGGGGGGGGGGGGGGGGGGAGGGGATGAATGAGAAAGACCCCGGAGAAAGGGGAGAAGAGAAAGGGGCCGTCTATGACAAACAAAACGTCTGGCTCGTTACGTCACGCTTATTCCTTCCGTAAGTTATTTGGGTCGTCAGCAGGTTGTTCGAGCTCAGCAGGATGTCCCGTTGGGTTGTGTATGGACGACATTGTGCTGGGCCGGGTTGGTTGGTCGCTCAGGTGTCGCTTTGTCAAAGTATACACACTGGACAAGACACGTCGCCTGTCGTTCTGCTTCAAAATCGCCTCGCTCGTTACGAGGTCTTTAACCTTAAAAGTAGCTGACTCCGGCCTTCCACCACCAAGCGTCGTTAAGTTGTTCAACCAGGTGACGCTGGGACAAAAGTCAGCAGACAAGGCAGATGGGGGATGGTTTCCGCCTGTACACACCCACCACCCCCCCGACCCCCCATCCCCCCATCACTGTCGCTTCCAGCTCCGCTCCCGCTGTGACGGACACTGGTCTATAGAGGCCCGAAGTGCCAGGACATGGAGGGTTACAGGTGTGGACAGGGCCTGTGTGGTCAGTCAGTCACCAGTCTGACTTCCAAGCTGGAAGCACGCTGCGAGACTATAGTCCAGGCTGAAGTACAGGAGCAGAGAATGAGGAGGGTTGTTTATCACTTCCACTCTCTACCCACAGAGAGAACGTTGTGGGGGGGGGGGGGGGGGGGGGGAGTAGGGGGGGGGGAGGGGGGAGTAGACTAGTTAATGTCACTGCTGCTTCTTGTCTATTTTGTCTAGAAACATTCAGCTTTCAGTTTGGGGTCATCATCATCATCATCATCATCATCATCATCATCATCATCATCATCATCATCATCATCATTATCATCATCATAATCCTCCTCCTCCTCCTCCTCCTCCTCATCATCATCATCATCATCATCATCATATCATCATCATCATCATCCTTCTCATCATCATCATCATCATCGTCGTCATCGTCATTAGTACTACTACTATTACTACTACTACTACTTTCCGCTTTCAGTTTCCGTTCTTGTTGTCGTTGTTGTTGTTACTGACAGTTTGGGTCATCATTATTATCATCATCATTATCGTCGTTATCATCCTTCCGGACCTTTCGTATCTACTGTGGAGCCATTCCACTTTCAGTTTCAGTCATAAAGTCATTATCATTATTACACTATTATTTTTATTACTATTATTATCATTATCATTCTCATTGTTGCTGTTGTGTTGTTGTTCTTCTTGTTATTGCTACAGCCCAATCTATCACGCATAGCTCTTTCAGAGCTGTCAAATCTTTTTTTTTTTAAATCGTGTCACACAACGCCACAAGAAAAACACAAAAAACATAATGCGTTCACACACCAAGTAAGACCATAAGTATTAAATGAAGTACATCGTTGAGGACTATAAAACTAGGCCTAGGTGTTAAAAAAGATTTTTTTTTTTAACTCAAGGTAGTGGGATAACAAACACATGAAAAGGCCTTATCGCCAAATAAAACACTGAAGAATTCGGGGGGGGGGGGGGGGGGGGGGGGGGGGGAGGGGGGGGGGGGGGGGGGGGGGGAGTGACGGAACTTCGAAATTAATATGAAAAACCTTAACAAAGGAATCAAAATGGTCATATTAGGTCTGAAGCAACTCTAGGGAGGGTTTGACAGCAGAAGGTCTTCAGAGAAGAGACCCCCCCTCAGACAAGTGTGTTTCGGCCCTGAACTCCTTACACTCTAAGGGGGACGGGCCACATCCAGGTCATGACTCCCAAGATGCCCTCCTACTGCCAACTTTGGCAGTTTAAAACCCTTAACGGCTCGACAAAGGTATAGAAATGGCCATATTCCAAAATAAACACCCTTGAATGGACAAACGTTAGGATGAAGTGTAACAGGTTTTTTTATTTTTTTAATTTCCCAAGTCTAGTGTAGGAAAACAGACATGTCTGAGTGAAGTTCAGTTGTTGTTGTTGTTGTTGTTGTTGTTGTTGTTGTTGTTGTTGTTGTGCTGCTGCTGTTGCAGCTGCTGCTGCTGCTGCTTCTGTTGTTGTTGTGTTGT
>JADBJO010005155.1:61122-63622 GCA_016801955.1 Conus betulinus
TACCATACGAAAAACTCTCACCAAAATCTTTAGTCGTTTAGGGTAGAGAGAACTCTCGCCAAAGCCAATTGTTGTTTAATATTCGAAAAATTCTCACCAATACCTCTTGTCGTTTACCACGGTCTTACTGTAATTTAGCGTAGAAATAACTCCGCTAAAAGTTTTTCCTATGCTATAGGACTCTCGTTGAAATCTATTTTCGTGTGGTATGGGACGAATTCTTGCAAAACCTTACATTATGTGATATGAGTGAAACTGCTGCTTCAATCTGTTGTTGTTAAACATAAAACCTTTGCAGCTGACCATAGGAAAAACTCTTGCTAAGATCTGGTGCAGTTTATCATAGACAGAAATGCTCCCTTACACCTCCTGTCGTTTAACATAGGAAGAACAACGGCAAAACCTACTGTCGTATAACACTGGAAAACTCTTGTTAAAACTTGTTGTAGTTTAGCATAGAAACAAATATCGCTTGAACCTATCGTCATTTAACACAGGTATAACTTTCGCTAAAAACCTATTTCGTTTAGCATAGGAAGAGCGCTTGCTTAAAACCTGAAGTTGGTCAGCAGAGGAAGAATTCTTTCTAAAATCCATCTGGTTTAGTATACGGAGAACTCTTACTGTAAATTGTTGTAGTTTAGCCTTGGAACGAGTCTGGCTAAAACTTACTGTATTATAGCAGAAGTAGAACTCTCGCTAAAGCCTGGTGCTGTTCCGCAGCGGCAGAATACTCGCCAAGGCTCATTAGCACAGGTTAAACTGTCTGCAAGAACAACAATAGTGGCACACACACACACACACACACACACACACACACTCCCAGATAAGAGTGAGCGTTGAATCAGAGGCGGAAGTTGGTGAAGGACTCACGCACACTGTTCACATTAGCATGTGGAAACATTCTTGACGCCCTTTGTCATAAAGTTATCACGATCGTTGAAACAAAAATACTTCTTCGTTGCTATTTGTGTCATCTGGAATGCTTTGAATTTCTTTGGGCGCGGGCTTTTTGACTGACTTTCTTTCAGATGCAACGATCTGGCCAGAAGCATTTTGTATTTTTACCGGACTGAAAGGAAATCTTAAGTGAGGCAAGGAATGGTAAACAGTAAACAGCGAACAAGGAAGGTCACTCTAACTCTAATGAGGAAACAGTTACACGCTCATTACTCCAAACGAATGCTGCATAATATGACACACTAAAATTCGCCTGTCGGAAATGCCAGCATAGTGTACATAGAAGAAGCAAGTGTAGATGTAGTAGTGTAGCGTGTAGGGGGTGTATGTGCTCTGTCGTTGGCATTTCTGCTAATCGGCGATTTGGTGTCGTAAGCAGCATACGTTTGGAGTTATAGGCGTGCAATTATGTCATCATGCTTTGGAGCAGGAGTTATTGCATCTTTTTATTGTATTGTATCGTATTGTTTTGTATCAAGGATGTGTTCTGTGGCAGTATAGGGTTGTTGAGTGGAGTGGAGTGGAGTGGAGTGTAGAGTGGAGTGTAGAGTGGAGTGGAGTGGAGTTGAGTAGAGTGTATTGTAGTGCAATGCAGTGTAATATATTAGTGTAGAGTAGTGCAATGTGTTGTAGTGTAACGTAGTTCAGTGAAGTGCGGTGTAGTGTAGTGTAGTGTAGTGTAGTGTAGTGTAGTGTAGTGTAGTGTAGTGCAGTGCAGTGTATGCAATGTAGTGTTGTGGAGTACAGTGATGTGCAATGCAGTGTGGTTTTGTGTAGTGTACAGTGTAGTGCAATGCAGTGTGATGTAATGTAGTGTAGTGAAGTGTACGTAGTGTAGTGTAGTATAATGTGGCGCAGAGAAGTGTTGCGTAGCGTAGTGAAGTGTCGAAAAGTGCATTAAAGCGTAGTGTGGTATAGTGCAGTGTAGTGTAGTGTAGTACAGAGCAGAGCTGCGGTGTAGTATAGTATAGCGCGTTGCAGTGTAGCGTAATACAGTGTAGTGCAGTGCAGTTCAGTGTAATGTGGTGTAGTTCAGTGCAATGCAGTATAGTATCATAGAGTGTAGTGTGGTGTAGTGTAGTGTAGTGTAGTGCAGTATAGTGTAGTGTCGTACAGTGCAGTGTAGTGTAGTGCATTATAGTATAGAGTAGAGCAGTGTAGTGAACTGTGATGTAGTACAGCGTAGTGCAGTGTGGTGTAGTGCAGTGCAGTGTAGTGCAGTGTAGTGTAGTGCAGTACAGTGTAGCGCAGCGTGGTGTGGTGTAGCGTATCATAATGCATGTAGTGTAGTGTAGTAAAATGCAGCGTAGTATCGTGCAGTGCAGTGTAGTATATTATGCAGTGTAATGCAGTGCAGTATAGTGCAGTGTACTGCAGTGCAGTGTTGTATAGTGCAATGCTGTGTAGTGTAGTGCAGTGTAGTGCATTGTAGTGTAGTGTAGTGTAGTGTAGTGTAGTGTAGTGCAGTGTAGTGTAATGTAGTGCAGTGTAGTGTAGTGCAGTGTAGTGCATTGTAGTATAGTGCAGTGTAGTGTAGTGC
>JADBJO010005155.1:71122-81122 GCA_016801955.1 Conus betulinus
CATTGTGTTGGCCACACAGGTCTTGATACCTCATTAGTGACGCACAGACAGTGTGTGGTGTGCGTGTGTGTGTGTGTGTGTGTGTGTGTGTGTGTGTGTGTGTGTGTGTGTGTTTGTGCGCGCGGGCATGAGTGCGTGCATGCGTGCGTGCAAATTAGCGCGCATGTCTATGTACCTGCGTGCGTGCTTGCGAGGTTTGTTTGTCTGTGTCAACACATTTGCAAAAACAGACATACGAAGAATAAAAGAAACGAAATTGTATTGTCAACAGATATTCAGTTTCACTCCTCAAATGCTTTCACTCATGAAACGCTCGCCAAGAGTCCTGGGACAAAACACCCTACGCCGAAAGTGCCGTGTGCTAATATGCTTATGTGATAGTGCATACATTAGAGATGCGTTACATGTGCGTCTGTTTTTTCGTCATTTTTTCTCTTTTTTTTTTACATAGTGTTTAACGAGCTGAGCTTGAGATGCGAGGAGTTGTGGTATATCATATTCCTTATCAAACAAGCAACTGATTTTTTTTTCTCCTTTCTCTCCCTTTAGACGTTATTTTTCCCCCACAAAGACAGACACACATACTGTGTGAGTGTAAACTTCCTTACGGACCTATGCAAACATGCTGCAGATATTCTATCCCTAAATAATGCCGTTGTCACATACCTCTACCCCTAGGCGGGTTGAAAAGTCCACACAAAACCTCTCAAACAGGAAGCTTTTTTTCGTCCCGCAGCCTCCCACGTCATCGCCCCAAGTATGTATTATACTGACTTAATCCTCTTCGCTCCAACGGGTGCATAGGGCCTTCACTGCAGATTTCCAACGTGTGCGGTCTTGGGCTGCCCGCTTTGCCTCACCCCCGGGACAGTTGATGGTAATCAGCTCACTGTCCAGCGTCCTACGCCAAGTTGTCACTGGGCGGCCTCGCTTTCTCTTTCCTTGAGGGTTCCAGTCCAGTGCCTGCCGTGTGATGTTGTCCGGGCCTCGGGTGTAGGATGTGTCCGATTCCACTTCCACTTTCGGATTCTGACGGTGTCTCCGATTGGTCTCTGATTTGTCCGGCGCCATAGCTCCTCATTGGCAATTCTGTCAGGCCACCTGATGCGGAGGATCCGCCGCAGGCATGTGTTGGTGAAGACCTGCAACTTGTGTGCTCCAGTCCTTTGGTGAGTCTCCAGGTCTCCGAGCCATACAGCAGCACAGGTCTCACGTTGGTGTTGAACAGTCTCAGTCTGGTGTGGAGATGGACGTTTGCGCTCCTCCAGATGGGCTTGAGGGTGGTGAAAGCAAATCTTGCCTTGGTTATTCTGGCCCTGATGTCATCATCAGTACCTCCTGACTTGTTGACGATGCTTCCTAGGCAGGTAAATTTCTCAACATCTTCTATCTGTTGTTCCCCCTGGGCGAATTGCTTCAGCCTGGCTTGTGTTGGCTCTCATGGTCTTTGTCCTCTCCGCGTTGATCTCCAAGCCAGTGTTACTGTTACTCCGCCGATGCCGGTCCTGAGCCCGTGATGAAAAAGGAGGAAAGGTTGTGCGTGGGGACTAGCAATTCCACAACGTAAAAAAACCACGCTTGCTACAGAAACCAATTATGTATTATAGCTGTGGGTTTATTGTTGTAGTTATGGGTAAATTTTTTAACACATTATTCTCATCAGTTGGTTTAGAGAAAAGCGATATGTCATAAGTAAACGAAAAGGAGTTATCATTGTCAAGGAAACATTCTGAGCTTACATAAAGAGGAGATCTTATTCTTTAAAATGCAAATTTAATAGCTTCAGATCATTTGCCTGATGATAGTCTTTCATTATTGTCCTTTGCCCTGCTGAAATAATGTATTGTTCAAATGTTCGAGAGATGAAAATCGTTACCAGAGGGAGCAGATGGTGCTGATTTTTTTGTATCCTTTTTTTGTCAAATCAAATCAAATTTGTAAAATATCTTTTCCTGGTGGTTCATTTTATTGCTGTTATGTTGTTTCGTTGTTTCTGGAAATGTTTTTGTCTGTGCATGGTCTTGACTATAGGTTTTTCCCAAACTGTGATTGGTTTCACTCCTCTTGCCTTCTGCCCTTTCGACAGGTGTGATTGAGACAAGTAGAAGACTACATGCTGCTTCTTAGTCAGCCATTCGAATTCAAAGAGAAGAACACATGGGAAAAGATGCCTTGACCGCTTCGAACTTTTCTACTAAACGGCCACAGCTCTAGAGTCTAGGCGGTGTCGAGTATAGGCAGTGGGAGAGGGGAGTGGGGGTGGAATCAGACAGAAATTCAGATGTAGACAGAAACAAGCAGGGAAATAATCATATTTTCATCCACGATTCTGTCTCCAAAGATCAGACCGGCTCTGGGGTCACAGTGAAACGAAGCTGCAGAACAATCCTGCAGCAGACAACTCACACACTTCCATTCTAACAAAGGAGGCTGGTATAGTGACACAAGTGCTCCACTGGCTTCTATTCTTACACACGTTTCACATTTAACACGCCATGATGCTGACTGGTTCGACGCAAAAAAAAAAAAAAAAAAAAAAAGAAACAAAAAGCAAAAAGATTTAACTGGTAAGAAGTAGTCTGCAGTCTCTAACTGGGGAAAAAAATGTATATGGTTGGACTGCCATGGACATGCAAATGTCAAGAGAAATGCAACAAGACAAACTGGCTGGCTAGGAAATTATAGCAAGTGAATGACAGATACACCAGACTGATGAGATAAGGAGCCTACATTATCACCATAAGAACATGCCGTAAACCACCTTGCACAGCAGAATATCAAAAGAGGAGCTGACCACACATCGAAACCAAAGGAAAGAGTAAAAAACCATCTCTACCCCCCTCCATCTCCACCTCACCCCACCCCCATTTCCAAAAGAAAAAAAAAAAAAAAAGAAAACAATAGAAAAAAAAAATAAAGGAAAAAAGATGAAAGAAAGAAAAAGAAAATCATCGGGAAATAATGTCAAGACCGACACTTTGAAGACCTCTAGAAAATGGGGCAGACTCATACAGGGCCCTGCTTCTGGCAGATGCGTATAAAGTGACACACATGCAGTTTAGCATCCCTGCTTCATTTGATGCAAATGTATGTGCATTGCTGTGTGCCCCAGTGAGAGGATACCCCTGAAGGCACGCCGAGATCTCTGTCCGTACTACCCCCCCCCCCCACCTCCCCCACCTCCCTCCCCATCTTCCTATTTCTGTCCTTCTGACGTTGCCCTTTTTCAGGTCCCCCGGCATTGCCTGCTGCGGGTCTGCCTTGCTTAACCACTTACTGTCTTTATTTTAAATCTTCAATAGTTATTCGTGGTCACAAATCATGACATATTTACTTTTTTTTTGGAGGCTGCAATCTGATGAATAGGTGGTGCAAACTGCTCACAAAGTGGATACCAGATGTTTCATACTGTTGTGTCTTTTGGCCCATATGCTCTTCACGTATTTCTTATTACAATTTTTTCCCCCGATTTTTAACGATTAAAAGAATCTGTGATTGAGAAATCAAGCTGAGCGGCTGTCATCCCCAGCACAGCATACTCTTTCTCTCCATAAATATGCTGGTAGTTTAACTTCTACACCATGACTTCCTTTTCTTTTTCTAGTTCAGGGTGCCTTTTTTTCCCCGAAGTCTAAACTGTTCCGGATCTTATCTTTTCTCCAATTGTGTTTGACAGCTATGCAAAGGCTGTATGTGCTCAGCTGAAACATTAGCAATAAAAGAATAAAACGGATGAGGCGACGTCAATGTGTTCGATCATACATGTTCACCTGTGTTTTATATTGCAGTTCGTTAAGCAGTATATCGAATACATGTCTGCTGAACGTATGTGAGTACATCAAAATAAGCATGATACTGTACTCATCCCCCATTCCTGGATGAATGATTTCCTGATTGTTACGCATTGATGTTGTCCTTAAATATTCAAAGATTCGATTCGTGGGACTTAATTCCAGCTGATTTTATGTTGTTTTTTCTTCATTCATGGTGATGACCGTTTTTCCTATTCTTATTATCCTCCCTACCCTTACAGCGGTGAAAGGAAATAAATATTGTATTTGTGTTTAGAATCTTAAAAGTGACTCCCTTCATTCTTGGAAGGGACGAAGAAGAAGGCAAGGGCGTGTCATACGTAAACGACTCTGCAGGTTCGGCGCCTGAGATCATGGATACTTAAGGACCCCAGCTTGCTGTATGCAAGCACCTGATGTGTCGGGTCTGAGGATGGAGCGGTGGTCTCATGCACGATCCACACGTGCTCGAGATTGGGAAGGTGCGTATGAGGAGGAGGATGGAATAGAGGGAAGGTGCAGCTTTTTATGCGTGGGTTGGGGTGTGCCACGTGCTAACGTGGAGAAGAGGATGGGGTGGTACAAAGTGTGGTTGACCGCTCATGTGCCTGATCCTTCCTTTTCCCGTGACCACGCTTTAAATTGATGGACAGAAAGACTGTTAGAGGAATCAAGTGGCTTCCTAGGTTGGAAGGTAGCTGTCGATCCGTGAATATCCAGGCGCACGTGCACCATGGTTTCATCGGTGTCCGTGACAGCGTGACATTTTGTGTGTGTGTGTGTGTGTGTGTGTGTGTGTGTGTGTGTGTGTGTGTGTGATATCTTGTGCAGGTGCAAGAAAATGTTCTTTCTTATTTTCTTTCACTTCTACTATTACTACTACTACTTCTGCTGCGACAACACACAACAACAATTACTACTGCTACTACTACTACTACTACTACTGCTGCTGCTGCTACTACTAGTGCTGCTGCTGCTATACTACTACTACTACTACTACTACTACTACTACTACTACTACTACTACTACTACTACTACTACTACTACTACTACTACCACTACAACTACCACTACTATCATGTCTTCGTCTTCTATCAGTTCCTATTTGAAGTGATCACTATCATCTGCATGACCTCACATATATCTTCACATATTTTGCCCTCAAATTTACCTAAGCAGATGTTCATATGCACGCATCAATCCAAGCGTATTCATTCGTCCACATGCACAGTCATACGCAAATATAGGCATGTACATGTACAAGCGCACACACATATACACGTGCACGTACACGTACACACAACTGCAGTAGTGGCGCAGAGCATGTCATATCTTTTAATACGAAATTGAAGGTGAGAAAGATAAAACTTCATTTTCAGATATTCACGATTGAGTAGAAAGAAGAAAACGTATACCTTCACACCTCTGTTACACAAGTTTCTTCCAAAATTTCAAATTAGGTCTATTAAGTAGGTCTGTTGTGTTCCCATTTAGTAGAAAGAAGAAAATGAAAACCACATCTGCGCAAGTTCCATCCGTAATTTCAAACGATGTCTATTAAGTAATGAAAAATTCATTTCCAGATACTGCCGATTTAGTAGAAAGAAGAAAACGTATACCTTCACATCTTCACAAGTTCCTTCCCAAATTTCGAACTCAGCCTACCGAGTCATGGGGAAAACTGTTGACTCTTCCAAGCTTTGACTCCGCATCTGATGAAGAAACAAAAAGATGTTAAAAGTTGTAATGTCCATAATCTCGAAGTGTATCCTGACAGACCATCTAGTCCAGAGAGAGAGAGAGAGAGAGAGAGAGAGAGAGAGAGAGAGAGAGAGAGAGAGAGAGAGAGAGAGAGAGAGAGAGAGACAGACAGACAGACAGAGATGGCGAGCCGAGGAGGGAGAGGGAGAGAGGCACAGAGAGACAGAGAGAGAGAGAGAGAGAGAGAGAGAGAGAGAGAGAGAGAGAGAGAGAGAGAGAGAGAGAGAGAGAGAAGCGCAGATGCACGTTGTGTGCATGGTAAGAATAACGCCATATCAGCCATTAACGGGAATGATTCGTCGTGTATCAACAAGGGGCTGTGTCACACAATGTAGACTTTGTATCTTACTGGAGTCGTCCAGGCAGACTGACCGTGAGCGATCCCAGTCCACAGGATGTGACAGACTTGACCCTTGATGGTCGTTTCCGGTTGAAAATGTTTCCGTTTCTGGAGAGATCGCAGCTTGTCCTCGCCCATTCGCTTCCTGATGCCCCCGGCCTGTAAACAGAGCACTTGTCGCCTGCATCGCTTCCTGATTTACTGACCGCTTTCCGCTCCTGAATGGATGAGCTTCGGTTTATGTGAAGAAAGAATGTTGATGCGAGTACGAATGTTAAGGCATTGAAGCCATGGACATCTTTGCACAACAGTACAGTGGAAAACGGTGTTGACGTGGGTAGGGAAGGGAGTGGGAAGATGATGGGAAAACAACGGCAATGTGAAGAGAGAGAGAGAGAGAGAGAGAGAGAGAGAGAGAGAGAGAGAGAGAGAGAGAGAGAGAGAGAGAGAGAGCCGCAAACTCAGCAAGTGCCACGAAATGTCATATGTGCCGCAAATGTAGCCAGTATCGCAAAGACGTGCCCCGTAAATGTATCCAATGCTGCACACGCAACACTGCCGCAGGTGTAACAAGGGCCACAAACGTAGCAAATGCCGCAAAAAAAAAAAGTAGCACTGCCGCAAATGTAGCAAGTATCACAAACGCAGCAGGTGCCGCAAACGTGGCATCGCCGCAAACGTAGGAAGTGCTGCAAACGTGACACGTACCGCAAACGTGCAGGTCCGAATGATTTTGATGCAGTGGCCACAGACTCTGGGTCTCAGTGACAGCTGTGCGTATGCCGCCAACCAAAATGACCGGGCATTGGCCATGTCTCCTGTCGGAGGGAAGCAAACCGATAAGCGCGCATGCGTTAACATGCGCCCATTAGCGCGACACCTTTTGTTGTCGTTGTTTGTTTGATTGTTTGTTTGTGTTTTTCTTAACTAGATCGAGCGCGCATGTGGGCCCCTTAAGTTAACAGCTGACCGTAAGCTTACAGTAATGCACACTCCCTTGCGGTTGTAGTATTTACTCGTTCTTTCCCACAACCGTGCGCATGGCACGTGCTGTCCGTCCCAGAGCCAGTTCCCGCTAGCGCGCGCCTTCAGCAAACTCGTACGAAAAGGAAGATGCAGTTTACTGTACTGTACTGATGACTTCTCGGTATGCTGGCTCTCTGTCTGTCTGTCTGTCTGTCTGACTGTCTGTCTGTCTGTCTGACTCTCTCTCTCTCTCTCTCTCTCTCTCTCTCTCTCTCTCTCTCTCTCTCTCTCTCAGTGACCAGAGACAGTGCGGACACAGGCACTGACCCGGTTCCCACTTAAAGTAGATAAAGAAGACAATACCATGGTATGCATACATTGGTCAGATGGGGGGAAGAGTGCTATGTTGACTATGTTTTCATTACAGAAAGTACATCGAAGTGTCCTTCCTTTGTGATAGCTTCCATACTCAGTGCATTGATTACAATAAACATGTTTAATCGACAAAAGTGACGAAAATAAACGTACAAAATGCTCATTTGCAGAATGCTGTAAGACTACGGTGTTACTGTTAGGGGTGGGTTGGGTGTGAGGAGTGGGAGGTGTGGTGGTGGTGGTGGTGGGGGGTGGGGGGGGGGGGGGGGGGCACACGCGCTTGGTCGTGAAAGAGCTAATCTGTACTGTCAATAAGCGCGAACTCAACTCCTTTCCGGAAGCGTTCATATGTATTCACGTCGGCGCAGTCGTAGACCCACTTCAGGTTTCGTTCCAGTCCCTCAAGTCTATCCGATTATTTTAGCTTAGTGTCTTCTCTTCTTTCGAAACATCAATGCGAAATTATGTTTTCTTTTGTGTATCCCTTGATTCTCATGCCATCGGTAAAATGTTCGTAAATATTGTACCTAGATTTTGTGACTTCTCGTTTAGGACGTGTTTGGTACCACTTAACTGGGATTCGTGTTGGCTTTGAGCAAACTGAGGCGCTCTAGCGATTTGCCAGACCATCGGCAGAGCAGTGAACAATTAAGTTTGAACTTTTTTCATGTGCCTCTTTTTTCATGGTCATAAAAATATGATGATGGTCAGTGCTAGTATCGCTTTCAGTCTCACAGTCCGAGGAGAGAGAGAGAGAGAGAGAGGAGGGAGGGAGGGAGGGAGAGGAGAGAGAGAGAGAGAGAGAGAGAGAGAGAGAGGAGAGAGAGAGAGAGAGAGAGAGAGAGAGAGAGAGAGAGAGAGAGAAGAGACAGACAGGACAGACAGACAGACAGACAAACAAAGAAAGAGGGTTCAACAACACAGTTATTACATGTTCTGAAAGGCACAAGAAGCTGTTCATATGATCATTAACCTCTAAGAAACCTAATTAACACTCAAATTAGTCATACATTTCACCACACACTAACAGCTTTATTCTTCATTCACCCGCTCTACACACACACACAAACAAGAAGCCTCTTCACATGTCACACAACAGGCAATAGCGCGCGAACACTAAAGCTAACGTCTGGAACACTTCCAGCACACTCTGAACCCCCCCCCCCCCCCCGCCTCCCCCATTACCCTCCCCTGTACCTTACCCACTACACCCCCCCCCCCCCCCGCCCCCCAACACAAGACAGTATTGTCGCCCAAAGGGTTTCAAGATATTAACTACAAAGAGTCACAAGTTCATTCTCCATACACACCATAAACAAATCTATCAAGTAAGCAACTGTGCTGCTTGCTGTTGAAGAATTCCCACACATTATGGCATATCTCCGTTTACAAAGAGTGGCACCAATCGATGAAAACTGACAGATCGATTTGTGTAGCACTTTTCTTACAGCTCATTTAAAGGTACACGTAGACAGTTCAGAATAACCGATGCAAACTCAAACGATCTATTCACTATTTCGATTCGTGGCATATCCCCTAAGGAAAAGACCACCGCCTCAGTCACAAGAAATTGCAGAAGGAGGATGGTTACGCAGGTGTAGTTTACTACCTTGTATTCAAAAGAGAACCACACTAGACTTTAATAGTAAATAAAACATTCACAAACGATTCATTTCCTTCAAAACATTACCACCCGTATTCCTGCTTATTCCAGAACAGGAAATCTCTACGTTGGACAAGTTTGCATCTCTTGACGACGTCAACATGTGCGACGGATATTTGATGTCCAGACTCCGTATCAGGCTTATGTCGTCTCCACAGGGTGGGGAGGGGGGGGGGGGGTGACTTCCGACTATCACATGACTTCCGGTTACTGCCCCTGTGCCGAAGTGAGTCCAAAGTAGTCATATCCGCTCCAGTCCCGCAACATAGTTAGTGTCAGCGCGCTGATTGAGAGAATGTCGGTCGACCTAAAGACGCACTTGAGACAACTCTATAAATCCTCTTTGTTGCTGTTTCCTGCTTTTGGAATTTTTTTTTCTGGATAGGAACAAACAGTTTTTTAAAACAGGTTTAAGACAGTACAGCTAAGTTTCTAAAAATCAGAACACAAAACACGTATGAAGAGCAGGAACACTCAGCATCACAGAGCAACCCAAAAACACATCAACTCAGCGCCAGTCAATGCACATCAACCTAGCAGACAACATACACAACACATCAACACAGCAGACAACATACACAACACATCAACACAGCAGAAAACATACACAGCACATCAACGCAGAAGAAAACATACACAACACATCAACACAGCAGAAAACATACACAGCACATCAACACAAAGCAGAGTGGGTACTCAACACGGCACCGTTCAACATCGTATAATAGGTACAGTATAACACAGATTACGGTCACAAACATTATACTAAAACACAAACACACACACACACACACACACACACACACACACACACACACACACACACAAATAGAACGCTTAATATTTCACAACGCAGTCTAACAAAACTCTTCAACTGAACGCAACTGAATGTTCAATACTCAACACGGGGGAAAAAATATAGGAGAACACATCACGTTGAAACGCAGCACGTCACAAAAAAAACACAAAAACCCCCCCCAGCATAATCCAACACAATATTTATGTGATTGTAACTATGCAGTTTTTGTGATGCATTGCATTCTAACACTTCTCTCATAACAAAATCCATTGCAACACAACGCCAAGTACTAGAACCCAACCCA
>JADBJO010005155.1:83622-106122 GCA_016801955.1 Conus betulinus
TCACATTTCAGACCTTTGCACACACTCGTGACCCAGCAGGAGGAAGCCTGCAAACAGTCCTGTTCCTTTGATTTTAATCTGTCTGCGTGGAACCACCTAGCTTGTACCTTGATGGCCATATGAAAGAAAATGGGGAGAATCGGCTTCCAGGCAAAACAAGGATTCTCAAATCAATCTGACTGCGCCAGTCTATGAATACTCGACTGGAAGCCTTGCCGCATTAAGTTTCGGTGTGCAGCCTGTGCACACAACTTTTTTTCCCCCTGACTCCTTTGAAGAAATAATGCAAAAAAAAAAAAAAGCCAAAACAACACAACAACAACAACAACAACAACAACACAAAAACACTACAACCAATTTCCAACTCAACTGAAACAGTTTACATGACACTTACACACATAGGTTGAGTGTGCGTCCTCTGAAAGCATCTACATCCCCTTTCTTCTTCCATTTCACTCTCTCCCTTCTGATGCCCTCTCCCCACCCCTCCAATCTCTGCGATAGCATATACAGCTCATTTGCTCTGTGAGAGCATGTAACAGTCTATTTGCAAATTTTGCCTGCATTCAAATGGCTGTTGAAGCACTTGCTTACAATTTTGTTTTACTGATATCTTTTAAACACAGTGCGATCATAAGGAGTACAGGCTGGAAAGAGTGTATTCAGTTTGACGTAAATAACTTTTAAAAAAAAAATCTTATTTTGAAGTAAACCATCCCCTCAAAAAGCGCTTTTCATATTGATAAGTTAGTTTGAAACTGAAAAATCTTGTAATCGCCCACAAGTGAGAGAAGTAAAAAAAAAAAAAAAAAAAAAAAAGGCGATAGAAGAGTCTCTCCATCTGTATACACAATTACCTGCTCAGACTAATATGTCAAGTAGTTTATGCATGGTTAATGGGAGTACAGTGAAGCTACTACAGTGATAGTTCCGACAAATCAGACAAAACTCAAAACTTATTCTTAAAAAATCAATATTCCCATGGCATGGACCGTTGCCAGATTCTGCTGGGAACTACTTTCAGATATGTTCATTTGTCTGATTATGATAAATGGTACCTTTATTTCAGTTATGATTTTTTAAATTATTTTTTTCCAGACCCATCCCCTTTAAGACATGATTTGTGCGACAGGAGGCAGAATATTATCGTTTTCTTCCACATGAAACAATCAGTCAGTAAGTAGTATTTACGTCAGTAAAGTACAGATTTAGTCTTATAGCAATTTTAATGTGATAATCATTCTTTGCTGAATACATCTTAAGTCAGTGCAGGTGTGTGTCTATGCTGAACAGCAATTTGCATGTGACATTAGTCCAAAGAGTGCAGGAGTTGTTCATAGGAAACGAAAAAAGAAAAAAAAAGAGAGCGTACAGCAGCGGGAAAGAAGTGGTGGTGGGAGAGGGAACGGGAAGGGGGGGGGGGGGGGCGAGTGAGAAGTTGGAGGAAGCGTGCAGTGGGATGTGAGAGGGCTGGGTAGATTCATAGAGAAATGTGCAGTCCACACACACACACACACACACACGCACATGCAAACACTCTGATATAAACATATCCTGACCTGAATGAAGACCCCTTTGCAGCTTTTTGAACATCTGCGCAGACGAAAATCAGTCTATAAATACTCGAATCCTTAAACAAGGCCTTGGCGCATTAATGTTTTGGTGTGCAGCCATTCCCAACAGACGCCCCGTGTGAGTTTGTGTTGAGAGGCGGTTGAAGTCGAGGTGACGTGAGTGGTGTTAACATCTTTCACGCGCAATTCGAGAACTGCACCAGTCTTTGATGGTGATTTGCGTAGTATGGTGTGTTATTCATCGGTCGGTGGTCTTAGGTGAGGAAAGAGTGTGTCTACATGTAACTGGCCATTCGCTGTCTTGTGTAGGTGCACAGCATTCGTGAGAGTACGTGGGTCTTCGCTCTCTCTCTCTCTCTCTCTCTCTCTCTCTCTCTCTCTCTCTCTCTCTCTCTCTCTCTCTCTCTCTCTCTCTTCTTCTTCTTCTTCTTCTCTCTTTGTCTCAGTCTTTCTCTCTCTTTGTATCCGTCTCTGTCTGTCTGTCTGTCTGTCTGTGTCTCCCTCTCTCTCTCCTCTCTCCTACTTCTTCTTCTTCTTCTCTTCTTCTTCTTCTCTCTCTCTCTCTTTGTCTCTGTCTTTCTATCTCTTTGTCTCTGTCTGTCTGTCTGTCTGTCTGTCTCTCCCTCTCTCTTTCTCTGTGTCTGCCCCCACCCCCCACCCCCGCCTCTTTCCCCAGCTATCTCTCTCAGCGATTGACATTTCTTTTTGTTTCAGGAAGACGTGATCTAGAATTGTCAAGGGACAGAATGTGACATGCTCATCAAGATGGCAGGTGCGCGTCTTCTGACTTTGGTCCTGCTGTTCAACGTGACTTCTTTGCCGACGGTGGGGACCTCCCCTTGCTACATAGCACGACAACCTCTCTTCCGCCAGACCCCCCAGATTCTGCAGACAGCCTGGCTGGCAGTGGGGACAACTTCAGTGACCTCATCCAAGACTCCAACCACGCGTCCACCACACAACCCCCAGCTGTTTCCCCCGACTCGTCATTCCCTTTGAGACGTTGTCAGTACGAGTACAAGGAGGATGTTCGCAACGAGCTCTTCGAGGTGGACGGCGAGAATCTTCCTCTCCTGGCCAATTATTTCTACGTGGCCAAAAACGAGAGCCGCTGTTACCTCAGCCGCCATGATCTAGAAAGTAAGCTGGATGCCAATTCCACAGATGAAGTCATCGCGATCTTCGCACTCGTGTGCCTGAATCCTGACGGGGCGGATGTGACGTTTTTTGAAGATGAAGAAGCTGAGGAGCTGGATGCCCTTTCCCGCAGTGGGGGCTGGGAGACTGGACGGCATCCGCCAGGGGGAGAGAAACGCGTCGAGTTCTTACCGCTGGTATGAGCACGTCATCTCTTATTTCCAGGGTGGGAACTGCCGGATCAACTTGAAGGCTGTGGACATTGTCGCCAACATGTCGGAGCTGAGGGTGTTGTCGGTGCTCGGTCATAAAGCGTGGAACTTCAGTGAGCTGCAGGAGCATCCAGAGCTGTGCCGGGGTTTGAGGAACGTGGTGGCCCTGTCCATGATTGGAGACTGGTCCACGGAGACCTACCTCCACCACTTGGCTGTGTGCAAGGACTACCTGCACAACGTGGTGGAGATGGACTTCACCAATGACAGCCTGACGTCCTTCCCGGAGATCATGTACACGACGGTGCCCAACCTGAGGGCGTTGGAGATCAGCAACAACAGACTAACCTCCCCTGTCGACTTCCCCTGGCCGTCAGGATTCGCTGCCTTGCCTCGTAACCTTAGTAGAACTTACCAGTTCAACCTGCACTACAACTTCGCCAACTCCTTCGACATGGAGCCCCACTTGTTCCGCAGGGTCTTCCTGATGGATGGTAACCGAATCACCAACCTGACACACTTTCGGTTCGTAGTGACTTTCAGTATATCTCCGTGCAGAGGAACGGGCTGAAAGACATCGCTACTGGGGTGTTTGATCACGTCCCGTCGTTGCAGTTTTCTTAGCCTGGCTTACAACGCGCTAGAGTTTCTCCCCGAGGACTTGTTCCATCGCTTGGTGAATCTGAAAAGACTGGACCTTCAGGGCAACAAGTTAGTCACACTACCCACCAACGTCTTCTGGGACGTCAGAAAGCTGGAACGCCTGAACTTGGGGCAAAATCGTTTAGAGCTGCTTCAGGAGGTCTTTTCGGAAGACTCGAGGAGCTGACTGAAGTTAAGCTGAAGAACAACAGTATCGTGGAGGTGAAGAAAGAAGCCTTCACCACACTGTCGGTCAAACTGAAGAGAAGCTGGAACTCCAGAACAACCCGCTGAAGACCTTTCCAGTCATTGTACTTCTGCTTAGAGGCCTCGTTGACACGAACCTTGAAAACACAGACATCGAGGTGCTGGACTTTGTGAAGATCGCTCGGCAGACCTCGGTGTCCATCCTTGGCGAATCCATCAAGAACCCCACGACAGGCACCTACGTGGACGTGAAGGAAAACCCCGAGTTCCAGAAGATCATCTCGCTGAGGAACAGCAAGCTGCGGTCCATGGTCGTCTACAACGACACGCGGGAAACGGTGTCTATGTTCATGCTGATCATCAAATACTTCACCATTCAGTTGGAGGGCTCCAGACTGGCCTGTGACTGCCACATCCTCAACGTCACCCATCAGCTTCAGAAGTGGCAGATGGACGGAACCCTGACAGGGGAAAGAAGACTGTCTGCAAAGCTGGAACTGTATCTGGCCGCCTGAGCTGTCGGGGAAACCTGTGGCCACTCTCAAAGACAGTGACACTTACTGTCCTCTGGACGAGCTTGACATTTCCCGCAATACGTCTTGCCCTGACGGATGCACGTGCTACCTGCGAACGAAGGTCAATACTGTCATTGTGGACTGTCAAAACGGAGGTAAGTGTGTGTGTATGCGTGTGTGCCTTTATTTCCAGTCTTTTGACCTTTTTTTATACATTGCCAGTGTTATGTTTACTAGGAGAGTTGGAATAGAATGCAGACCCCCCAACAGTCCCAGCCCCTTTCGTGCCAGACACGAACATCTACTTATCATTAACTTGCGGTTGAATGTTTTGTTTATGACATTACTTCCTGGGTTTCTGGCATATTGGTTCCTTCTGTTCTTCATAGACACTCACTCTCTCTGTCTCTCTCTCTGTCTCTGTGTGTGTGTGTGTGTCTCTCTCTCTCTCTTTGTCTCTCTCTCTCTGTCTCTCTCTCTCTGTCTCTCTCTGTGTCTCTCTCTGTCACTGTCTAAATCAGTCAGTTTGTCTGTCTGTCTGTCTGTCTGTTTCTCTCATTCTCTCTCTCTCTCTCTCTCTCTCTCTCTCTCTCTCTCTCTCTCTCTCTTTCTCTCTCTTCCTCCATCTCTTTCGCTCACACCCTCTCTGTTGTAGAAGAGAGACAGAGACAAATAGGGAGACAGACAGTCAGTCAGACAGACCGACAGACAGACAAGAGACTGAGTCACAGACAGACAGGGAGACACCGAGATAAAAAGACACAGACAGAAGACACACAGACAGGTCAGACACAGCCAACCAGCCAAACAACCAACCAGACACACAATCGGCCAGCCAGCCAGCCAGGCGGCGAAACACAAACAGCTCACCCCCGCTGCCTCCCTGTGTCTGCCATGTCCAGGCCTGACGGCTCTGCCTTCCAAGGTGCCCAAGGACACCAGGGAACTCTGGCTCCAGAACAACACCATACAGAGGCTGGAGAAGCACCCCTACCTGACCCACCTGACCTCCCTCAAACTCACTTCCAATAACGTCAAGGTCAGCAGACAGGATGGGGTGGGGTGGGGGTCGGGGGTGGAGGGAGAGTTGGTGGGGGGGGGGGGGGGGCAAAGCAACCCCGCCGCTGGCCAGGTTCTCTGTTGAAGAGGGCAACATGACCTTCGGGTTTGTCTTAGGGAGATTGTATTCAGTGGTTAAGTATATGCGGTAGGACTTACTGACGTGCATGCGCTGATGCTTGCGCACGCACGCACGCGCCCATGCACACACGCACACACATACACACACACTAACATACGCGCA
Organism: Conus betulinus; assembly: GCA_016801955.1. Taxonomy (NCBI): domain Eukaryota; kingdom Metazoa; phylum Mollusca; class Gastropoda; order Neogastropoda; family Conidae; genus Conus; species Conus betulinus. Next base: position 89,213 of record JADBJO010005155.1, read on the forward strand.
CGCACATACGCACACGCACACACGCGCACGCACACACACACACACACACACACGCACACACACACACACACACGCAGACACACACACACACGCACACACACACGTCTACTGACACACAAACACACCAACACAAATACACAGAGAGACACGCGCGTGAGCTGATCTCCATGTCATTACATATTCACTTGTATACTAGTGAATATGTAATGACATGGAGGTCAGGGGAGGGGGGAAGGGGGGGGGGAGTTCGGGGGCGTTTGGTGTGCGCCTGCGTGTGTGTTTGTGTGTGATTGTGGTAAACTTTAATGTTGGAGTTTTCTCGGTAACAAAAAGCAATGGGTTGTCGAAACTGATGAAATTATTTGATTTTTTTTTTTAGCCTTTCCAGACTCTCCGTGCATGAAGATGTTACTAAATCGTATCGGCCATACATTAATGCAACTAATCTTTTCATCGGCAAGTTGGTGTTACAAACTGGCTTTTTCGTACAAACTTTGATTTGTTTTATTTGTTACGCATTTAAAACAAAACTATAAACAACACATCAAATGCTAACACTGCACCAAGTAAGAAGTAATATTCCATCAAGACCTGATCATCTAAAGCGATTTTCAATCAAGTAGAGGTGCAGATATAAATATACATAACTTAGGCCCTAAAATTATATATATACATACATACATATATATATATATATATATATATATATATATATAGAGAGAGAGAGAGAGAGAGAGAGAGAGAGAGAGAGAGAGAGAGAGAGAGCTAAATATCAGTACAGAAAACTCATGATAAGTTTGCGATTTGAAGTTCATGAATTACCGTGAATCAATCAAGCTACAACTTAAAACACCAACTGGAGACAATTGGATGGTGTAACAATAGCAACGAATCTTCGTACAGACTAGAAATGCATCGTAAACTGTTGTGTGCTAAGCCTATTGCGCAATAATAAGAGGAAAGCAGTCATCCCGCGACAATCGGATCTGGTTGTATCAGTTAAAATAAGACGTCATGGAAGTCGCGATAACTGTGTCGTCACGCATTCCGCCATACTGTAGTTGATGACGCACATGTGGAGTACGTCTGCATTTAACCTATGTAGGCTTCTGGACAAGGCTAAGCCTACCAAAACGAGGAAGACAAATCTGCGGTGGGGAGAGCGTGGATGGTTTAGGACAGGTTTGAGGAAGAGAGTCAGAGAGAAGAACGGGAGAGTAGGAGAATGTGTGTGAGAGAGTAGTTGCGTTTGGAAGTCGGGAGAGGGGGGGGGGGGGGGGGGGGGGGGGGGGGGGGGGGAGAGGAATGGGGGGAGGAAGAAGCTTGGGAGAGAAGACAAAGGGGTTTGGGGATGGCGGCGGGGAAGAGGTGTGTGTGTGTGTGTGTGTGTGTGTGTGTGTGTGTGTGTGTGTGTGTGTGTGTGTTTGATTGATCAATATTTGTTGGTTGCACCTTTAGAAGAAAGAACAAGTTTTCAAAAATGTATGGATAAATTGTGTGTTGTCTGGTCTCTTGTTTTATGGGGGGAAAGTAAAATGTTAAGGACCCTATCGTCGGTGAATTCCACAGCGAAGTTGTACCCGGGGTGGAAGGATCATCAACTTCTGGGCCCTCCTGATCGGGCAGCAGTGCACAGCGGAACCCTATGGCTGCTGACAACTCTCCGCTGAAAGGGTGCCAGAGATAATTATGTCAGACAATAACAATAGCCGTTTCATTACAGACTTCCCAAATTAAATGTTAACCATCTGCTCAAACGCCCATCTGCTCTAACGCCCATCATCTGCTCTAACGACCCGTCCCATCTGTCCAGGATCTGCCCATCGACGTGCTGCTGCAGATGCCGAATCTGACCATCCTGCACCTGGACGACAACTGGCTGACGGGGCTGATGGCGGACTTTGCGCAGCTGGGGCAGCTGAGGGAGGTGCGACTGGCGGGGAACCCTTTCCGCTGCGACTGCACCACGCTGTGGATGAAGAGCTGGATCCTTGGTCATCAGGTCAGGCCTTTGGCGTCCTTCCTGCCTTGCTTTTTTTCTTTTTTTAATTTTATTTCATTTTAGTTTATTTCATTTTTCATTTTATTTTGTTTTCTTTTTTTCTAACTCTCTCTCTCTCTGTCTCTCTCTCTCTGTTTCTGTGTTTTTTCTCCCTGTCTCTCTCTACTCTCTCTGTCTGTCTCTCTCTCTCTCTCTCTCTCTCTACTGTCTGTCTGTCTGTCTGTCTGTCTGTCTCTCTCTCTCTCTTGTCGTCTCTCTCTCTCTCTCTCTCTCTCTCTCTCTCTCTCTCTCTCTCTCTCTCTCTCCAAGCTGTTTTCCGACGCAAATGCCCGTTGCAAGTGACAACAGAGACAAGACGAGAGCAGAAACAACACGGGAATCAGCAGAAAAGGGCTAGTGAACATTTATTGGTATCTTCTTCGTCTGGTTTTGTTTTTATCCACCTCGCTCAGTTTATTTTACAACGATAGCATTGTTAACGACAATAGTGACATTCTAAATCTGACCCCCCCCCCCCCTCCTGCCCCTCCCCATGCTCAACGACATGAGCGCGACACATTCAATAGTGACGGCCACCAAATCGACATGGGCCAGAGTGACTTGGATAAACAGTCAGGGACTACCGTGTGCGAGCAAGTTCTTGAATCAGACACTGTGCGTGATTCCCAAAGTGAAGATGCGCGTAAAATTATGTGCGACCAATGAACGCTTGAAACTGCCCCTACCGATTCCAAGGCAACACGAAACGGCCCTCTAAACAGAGCACAACTTGGACATAGGTGAAGAAAGTGATACCTGTCAGCCAAACTGTTCATCAGGTATGCAACCGGAAGTCTCCATTACAGACATTATGGCGGGACTTGAAAGAGCAGCAAGGAAAATGGACAATTTCCATGTAATCCAGCAATATGACGTTGAAATGAATTTCAGCCTCACAAAGACTGTTAGCATTTCCAAATCACGATTAGGAAATCAATTATTGTATGAAAAACAAGATGCAAACATATCAACGTACTCCCAGTTTGTCTTAAATACGCATGAGATATTCTATAAAGAGCAAACCCGTTTGGGGCCGTTATAGTCGTTAGAAACGGCTATTCTGGTAAACATCGGCCATCATCTGTGACCCATAATGGACATGCGTACAAATTTTCAGAAGGATCGGCCAGGTACTTTCTGAGATATTCCATGAAAAAAAAAGCCGTTATGGGCCGTTATAGCCATTAGTAAGGGATATAACGATAAAATAGAGTATCGGGCATCATCTGTGACCCATAATGAACATACCCGCTAATTTTTACAAAGATCGGCCACGATCTTTCTGAGATATTCCATTAAGAAAGAAAAACCAAAAACATCGGGCATTATCTATGACCCACAATGAACATACGTACAAATTTTCAGAAAGATCGGCCAAGTACTTTCTGAGATATTCCATTAAGAAAAAGTTATGGGCCGTTATAGCCGTTAGTAACGGATATAACGGTAAAATGAAACATCGGGCATCATTTGTGACCCATAATGAACATACCTACACATTTTCAGAAAGATTGGCCGAGTATTTTTCTGATAATTATATTCTAATTATTCTATAAACAAGAAAACCGTTAAGAGCCGTTACGTAACGGCTATAACGGTAAAATAAAACATCGGGCATCATCCGTGACCTATAATGAACATACCTACACATTTTCAGAAAGATCGGCCACGTACCTTCTGAGATTTTCCATAAAGAAAAAAAAAAAACGTTATGGGCCGTTATAGCCGTTAGTAACGGATATAACGGTAAAATGAAACATCGGGCATCATCCGTGACCCAAAATGAACATAGCTGCAAATTTTCTGAAAGATCGGCCCAGTAGTTTTGTCTGGAGCCAATGGAACACATTTTTACCACGGACGGACGGACAGACACACACTGTTCTATAAGAACTGGAAGTACAAAAATGGTGCCGATCGAATTGACATTAACTATCATTTCATCGGGTATTCAATATTGTACGTCAGTTTCAGCGATAAGCTTGCGTCTCTGTACGTGATAATGTATTTACCTGTATATGAAGTGCATTGCTTTCGTTCAATTTTCCAGATGTTTATGTAATCCATACAAACCTTCCCATCAGCCCCTACCCCCCCCCCCCCACCCCCCCCCCCCCCCCCCCCCCCCCCCCCTGCCCCTCCAGCTCCTGCGAATGGGCTTTGAAACACAATAACACAATAAATCACTCTTACTCTCTCTGTGGGCTATAAGCAACATTACCGTATCTTACACCTTTCTCCCTCCCTCCCTCCCTCTCTCTCTCTCTCTTTCTCGATTTTCACTTTATCCCCTTCTTTATCTTTCTTTCTTCGTTATTTTGTTTATCTTTCTTCCTTCATTTCCCCCCTCTCTTTCTCTCTCTCTCTCTCTCTCTCTCTCTCTCTCTCTCTCTCTCTCTCTCTCTCTCTTCCTTTCTGTCTCTTTCTCTCTCTGTATATAACTTTCTGCCTCTTGCCTATTTCCTGCTTTATGCCTTTCCCTTTTTTCGGTTGCAAATGTTATTCATTCTCTCTCTGTCTCTGTCTCTCTGTCTCTGTCTCTCTCTCTCTGTGGTGTGTGTGTGTGTGTGTGTGTGTGTGTGTGTATTCGCGAGCGCGCGCGCGTGTGTGTGCATATGTGTGTGTTGTGTGCGTGCGTGTGAGCGCGCGCGCGCGTATGTGGGTAGTCTTTTTTGGAGGTGAATATTCTCGATTGAAATGTTCCACTTTCTCTGTTTGTCTGGTCGTCTGTCTGTGTGTCTGTCTGTCTGTCTGTCTGTCTGTCTCTCTCTGTAGTTATCACTTCCTATTCCTATTCTTGTTCTGTACTTTTTTGTCTGCTTTCGTATAGTCAGCGTTGTCTTCCTCAGTCTTTCTTTGTTTCTTTCCTTCCTTCATGCCTCCTTGTCTGCCTTCTTCTTTCTTTTCTTTCTTTTTCCCTTCCTTTCTTTATTTCTTTTCTCTCTTTCAATCGTTCTTTCTGTCTTTCTTTCTTTTGGTGTTGCTCCTCCTCTTCCTCCTCTTCCTCTTCCTTCTCCTGCTCCTCCCCCTCTCCTCCTCCTCCTCCTCCTCTTCCTTACCCTGCTCCTTATCTTCTTCTTTTAACCCTTTCATCATCATCATCATCATCATCATCCTCCTCTCTCATCTACACCTACCCACTGTCCCTCTCCTCCTGGCGGCCTACTGGGTGTCCTTCCTAGTCTAACGTACGTGTGTGTGTGTGTGTGTGTGTGTGTGTGTGTGTGTGTGTGTGTGTGTGTGTGTGTGTGTGTGTGATGTTGTGTGTGTTCAGGCAATCACCAAGGATTGGATGGCCATCAAATGCACCACTCAGGAGGATGACGGCCAGGTGTTCACGGCGGTGCCAGACGACCAATTCATCTGCAAGGTGTCCGCCACCCTCAGCGAGCTGGCCATCCCCATCGCCATCCCGCTGTTCTTCGGCTTCCTCTTCCTCGTCCTGGGCGTCATGGCCTTCATCCAAAGGCGGGCGCCTCAAGGTCTTCCTCTACATCCACACCGGCTACCACCCCTTCGACCGCGACCCGCCCGACGACAGCGCCCTCTACGACGTCACGGTCCTTTGTGACGTCAAGGCGTGCGCCTGGGTGCTGCGGCACGTCATCGAGAGTCTGGAGGAGGGGCGAGAGGTACAAGGTGTTCTTCTACAGCCGGGACGCCTACCTGGGCTTTACCATCACGGAGAACGTGCGGCACTGCGTGAAGAACAGCAAGAGGATGGTGTTGGTGCTGGGCAAGGAGTGGACCAGGAACGAGGTGCTGGTGACTGCCGTGCGCGAGGCGCTGGCCAAGTGCCCACAACGACATGCCCCACTTCCTCACCGTCCTCCTGCACGACTACAGCGCCAAGGACATCGACAACAAGGAGCTCCGCCAGTACGTCCATCGGGGACGCTACATCTCCACCGAGGACAAGCACTTCACCAAGAAGCTCCTGTACGAGATGCCTCACATCAAGGCCTCCCGAAAGTCCAAGCAAGAGCGCAGGGTCCGCTGGCGAACAGGCCAAGAAGGATCAAGGTGAAGGACCCCAGCCGATCGCCATGTATGACATTGTGGCTGTAGCAGAGAATGAGCAGAACCAGAAAGTGGAAGGGTATGGTAACATCCCCAGTTTGGATGGGGTCTACATCCGCCAGGTGTCCCACAACGACGTGGACGTGGATCTCAGACAAAGCGGCGTGAAGCAGGATCATCTCCAGAATATCCAGAGGCAGGACAGCCAACACCACGACGGAGAGAGCGACAGCGACGACGATATCAACGCGGACGATGACGCTGCTGAGGGAGATAAAAACGTCATCATGCACCCTGCAGGGCTTCAGAACCAGCTAAGCGTGGAATCTCGGAACAGCCTGCAGCCGAGGAGGATCTTTGTGTGGTACGCCGACAACGATCTGCCTTTCACCCTGAAGAACGTGGTGGAGCCGTTAGAAAAGCGCGGCCACATATGCATCCTGGAAGACAGAGACTTCCCTCTGGGCGCGGCTATCCAGGAGAACATCGTCAACGCGGTGGAGAGCAGCACGCGCTGCATTTTCGTGTTGTCCAACCGGACGCCGGACAATGACTGGTTCAACTTCGCCTTCCACGTGGCTTTTGACCGTCACCTCCAGACCCCTGACCACCGCGTGGCTGGTGTCCCGCGAGGAGGTAGGCGTCGGCAAATTCGTGGAGGAGGTCCAACAGGTGATCCGCACGTCAGCCATCCTGAACGAGGGTGATCCGTGGTTCTGGAAACGTCTCAAGACCTTCGTCCACTTTGAACAGGTGGAGCTGGGCTGATGCTCTGGATGGGATGGTTTTGACGTCGGTGGTGGTGTTGGTCTGGACTGACGTCCCACGGAAAGAATGTACGGAAATGACGTCAGAAGGAGAGGTTTTGGACAATGACGTCAAACGGACAGTGCTGACTGTTTGGCGTGCTTGCCGGATGAACTATTATTATTCGTAGCGACCTTGAAAAGGAAGGTTTAAAAAATTGTGCTATAATTGTGAGACAAAAACACACGAACAAGTGCACACAAAAACGAGGAGTGTGTGTGTGTGTGTGTGTGTGTGTGTGTGTGCGCGCGCGTGCGTGCGTGCGTGCGTGCGTGTGTGTGTGTGTGTGTGTGTGTGTGTGTGTGTGTGTGGAAAACCCGGAGAGAGAGAAAGAGAGAAATATCCGGGAAAAAAGGAGAGTAAGTTTTGCAATCAAAGATCGTACAGTCAAGTGGTCAAATCGTGTGCCCGAGTTCCTGCTGTCGACGTATTGCTTGAACAAATGGATTTTACTCCTTGAAAGTGCCAAGAATTTTAAAACTCGCTGAATATGTGACCTCTGATGAACCTACTGCTGCCATAGAGAGATGAAGATTGGTGTGCGCTTATGGAAATATTCTCACCATTGCATACGCTTCACATGATATTGTTGATTTATACCTTAGGAGATGTATTTCTCTTTCTGTCTTTTTTCTCTTGTATGGTAATTGTCTGATCATAATGCTAATTGTGTCTGATTTCTTCTGATCCTCCTCGTCTTCTTCGTCTTCTTCTTCATCACCGATCATCATCACCATCATCTTTCCCTTACCATAGGTCTGATATGGTCCCTCGCAGTCGGCTGAGCTGTAAAGTGTGATGATTGTTTCCTGTTCCCTGATTGTTGCTGTTGTTATTGTCTTCTTCTTCTTCTTCACCACCACCACCACCACCACCACCACCACCACCACTACTACTACTACTACTACTACTTTTTCTCCTCCACCTCCCTGTCCTTACCACCCTCCTCCTTCTCCTTCTTCCACCTAACTCCAGTGTTATTCCCTCATCTTCCCCGCTTGTGTCCTATTCCTTCTCTTCATCGCCGTCCTCCTCCGCTCCCCCACGTCTTCCTCCTCCTCCTCCTCCTTCCCTCCTCCTCCTCCTCTCGTCCATCATCATCATCATCATCATCATCATCGTCGTCATCATTTCATCTTTTTCCTTCTTTTTCCTCCTCCTCCTCCCTCCTCCTCCTCCTCCTCTTCTTCTTCCGCTGCTGCTGCTGCTGCTGTTGCTGTTTGTCTCTTTCACCTCTTCTTCTTTGTCTCTGTCTCCCTGTTTCTCCGTCTGCTGGTTGCAGCTGCCAGGCAGTACTTAGAGCGATGTGCGGACTTGATGGTGGTGACCAGTGCGATTGACCACTGCTGTGGTCAGGCAGACATGGAGTCATGGACTCTGTGACAGAAGCTACACTGATCATTTTATTCCAGTCTTCAATATCACTGCTGGTCATTGAAAATGCAGGGTACAATGCGCTGTGAATCAGCCACACAGACTGATTTTAGTTGATCCGGTTTCAGTAAACGGTGCTGTAGACATTTTTAGATACGCTTGATGCTTTGGACTCCGTGTATCTATATGTTAAGCAGTGTGATCTAGTGACAGTTGTGTTCATTGAGTATAAGTAGATAATACTGAATGACTGGATCGGGTGTCAACGAATACTGGAAGTAGATGAATTGACGTTTTAATCTGGTGTTAATGAGGACTGCTGCGGTCGGATTCAGCTCGTTTTATTCCACATTGTTTATAGTCCCGCCAACCACGAGGGCCCGCCTCAGGGCTGTCAATTCGTCACACTGCTGTGGTCGATGTACCAAGGACTCTTTGTGTCAGAGACTGATCGATAATTTTACTGATTGATGATTTTACTGATCGATGATTTTTATCTGGTGTTTATGGTCATAGCAGTTCCAAGGGCTCTGAGCCAGTAGACAGAGAGGGGATTTTATTTTGTGTAACTGGTCGTTTGTTGTGATGGTCGGATAAAACAGGGTACTCGGAGAGAATATCTTGGGGAAAATGTGACGAAGGAGGGGACACAACTCTCGTAGGTTTCTAGTCCCTGGAACTGTAGTTCAATCACTCTGGATCCGCGACAAAGTGATTATTGTCGTCAGCAAGAGTAATACTGCGGACACTCTCGCCCACAGACGTGGTCAGTCAAAACGAAAGACACACACCGCGATGTCGGTTTCATTCCCCACTTTTCACTTTGCTTTGTGCGCGCATATTCTGTGTTGAAGGCTCGGATTTAAAGGATTCGAATGAATGAGTTGAAGTAGCTGCCAGGCTTTCGTTGACTGTAAGTTTGATTCAGACGTAAGCAGTGAGAGAACGATACTTTGATCATTCTAACAACGACACCGATGCCGTCGAATGTTGATGTTCGAACCCTTGGTCTCCAGTGGGCCTCTGTCACGTCTGGGTGCTCTGGTTCTGTCACACACGGACATGCTTGACACCAACAGGTTTACAATATTTCGTTCATTGGTCGATCTCGGTGATTCAGACACGCTTCAGCTGTGTTCATGCGTGAGCAAATCGTTGTATTTACTGCACTACGTGTTTTGAACTGATGATGGTCTGTGTGGACAAATCTGAAATTGAATCAGCGAGGAAAAAAAAAAAGGTTGCCACTCTGGAAGGAAGGGAAGTAAGCCGCAGACTCTATCTGGGTGTTCTACTCTTGATCCTGGATTGGACAATCACTAGCAATATAAATGTAGGGGAAAAGTAACCCGAATAGAGAACAAGTCTGATCAATACTCTGCTCTCAATGTTGCGGACAAGTTTGAGCAATAGTTGTGCATTATTAGTCAAGGCCTCGAGCCTAAAAAAAAAAATGCTGTGTGTAGGGGCGCTTTTAGCAGCAGTGCAGCGTTTCCTCTGAAGGGTAGGCCTCCTGGCGGCCTAATATTGGTTTCTTATTATGGACTGCCAGTGCTGAAGCCCGCGAGAAGACAAGCTTGGTTGTGTTCAGAGGAGCCGTACTGATTGACTCGGGGGTAATATGGCAAGGAGAGGACAAACAATGACAGAAACGAAAGATGAACGAAAGAAAGAAAGAAAGAAAAAAACGAAAGGAAGAAAAAAAAGAAAGAAAAGAAAAGAAGCAGACTTCTCTCGGGGGGGGGAAATGGCAAGGATAGGGACAGGACAAACAAAGACAGAAACAAAGAAAGAAACAAAAGAGAAAAAAAAAAAACAAGAAAGAAAAGAAAGAAGACAAAAAGAAAGAAAAAAAGAAAAAAGAAGAAGCAGACTTCTCTCAGTGAACTGATCGACATGTTATGTTCCTATCGAGCCAGTTTTAGGAACTTGGAATCGCAGAAACAGAATAACATGTTTCATTTGAGTTATTATCATCATCATTTTTTTGTTAGATGGGGTGTATGTGAGTAAACATGTATGAGTGTCTCGTTGTTGTGGAAGCCCTCTCTTTCTCTCTGTCTCTGTTCTCTCTCTCTCTCTCTCTCTCTCTCCCTCTCTCTCTCTCTCTCTCTCTCTCTTGTGTGTGTGTGTGTGTGTGTGTGTGTGTGTGTGTGTGTGTGTGTGTGTGTGTGTGTTTCTTCTTGTTATTAACAAACTGAGGATATTTTTGTGTGGCTGGCATTCTGCACATCCGCTGTCTCTATACCGTATATATCCGGTTAATTCTGTGTGTTTTCATCCCTTTCCCATATCACTGCTGTCAATACTGCTGTTGATGTAGAATTGTTGTAGTCTGCATCTTCTTCTTCGGCTGCACATGATAATGCATAAACGGATTGATTGGCTAATGCATAGGTTGGCTCTTAACCCCCCCCCCACCCCCCACCCACCGTCCTTTGGCTCTGTCCTCTCCATTGCACTGCCATCAAGGGTCTGATTCGCCCTTTTCAAATCACCCTTCCAGACCAAACTGAATCAAAAACATTACGCGCTGTCCTTTCGTCCTCCCAACTGTAAGAGTTTGGTGGTCTTTTTAAGTTCTACGTTGTGTGAATGCAGCAAGCAAGCAAGCAAGCAAGCAAAAAGAAACAAACAAAGAACAAACAAGCAAACATGAGTTAGCTTTAGTAATTGATTTTTTGTTCATGGAATGAGAAAAAAAAAAATTCAATGCATGCTTGCTCGGTTGCTGTTATATCATTTTAAAAGCCAGCATCAGCTTTTAACATTATACGCACGCATACGCATGCTCGCGCGCGCGCGCGCGCGCGCACACACACACACACACACACACACACACACACACACACACACACACACACGTGAGAGAGAGAGAGAGAGAGAGAGAGAGAGAGAGAGAGAGAGAGAGCTGAGCCTGTATTGAGAGACGACTGTGTGTACGTGCCTGCATGCGTATGCTGACGTACTTGTGTATCATATGTGTCCTCTACCCTAAGTTAAATGTACCGCGTTAATGATACCGTGTTAAAAATGGAAGGCTTGATTTGGGATGAGACAACACCTCAGAATAGGTGGGGTGAAATGGCACTGGGAACAAGGACGATTGGGGATTGCCCTGTCCTGTCACTCGCTCGGATTCTATCACTACCACTGCCTCTACCACCACCGTCACTGAGACACTACTACTACTACTACTACTACTACTACTACTACTACTACTACTACTCAGCCTGCTACTACTCCTGCTACTACTACTACTACTACTACTACTACTACTACTACTACTACTACTACTACTACTACACTGCTGCTGCTACTGCTACTACTACTACTATCACTGCTGCTGCTACTGCTACTACTACTACTACTACTGTAACCACCACCGCGACTTCTACTGCTACTACTTAGACGACGACGATCGCTATTGCTAATACAACAAACACAACAACAAAAACTACTACTACCACTACGACGACGACGACAACGACTACTACAACTACGATTACGACTATTGCTAATACATAACCACTACTCCAAACTACTACTCCTGTTACTACCCGTTACTACTCCTATTACTCTACCTCCTCTCCTCCTCCTCCCACTACTAACTACTGCTACCACTACTACTACTACTACTACTACTACCGCTGCAGCTCCTGCTGCTGTTTCTACTACTACTGCTACGACAATTGCTAATGCAACAACAGCAACTACTACTACTGTTACTACTACTACTACTACTACTACTGCTGCTGCTACTTCTACCGTCACAACACTACTAGAACGAAATATAATCACAAAAGTATCTAATCAAGTATCATCATTACGAAGATTACCATTACTATATCATCATTATTATAATCAGTGATGGTGGTATTGAGGGCTGTACTATTGTTGTTAGTTGCGGAACCTTACTGCTGATGCTGTTGTTTGTTTACTTGTTCAGCCTGTCGAGAACGTTTCATTCTGAATCATATTCTGTATAATGTTACAAGTTTCATTCTGTTGTTGTTTTCCTGATAATGTGAGACTAGTTTGGTCAAACTGCGTGCTGGTTGCCGGTGGACTCGGATATAATTGAGGGCAGACGTAACGAAAAAGAGAGTGTTCTTTGGTGATTTCTACTGGATGCATTATTTCAAGAGAACCACATGCTCCTTGGAAGGGTCAGTGTGTGTGTCGTGTGTGTGTGTGTGTGTGTGTGTGTGTGTGTGTGTGTGTGTGTGTGTGTGTGTGCGTGCGTGCGTGCGTGCGTGCGTGCGTGCGTGCGTGCGTGTGTGTGTGTGTGTGTGTGACGTGTTTTAAAGAAATGTATTGCATTGTCACGAACTAAGATCCGTTTTATATCTTCCTTTTTTAGGTGGTCCAGTTTTGTAATTAGAGAGAGAGACAGACAGACAGACAGACAGAGAGAGAGACAGAGAGAGATGAGTGTGTGTTCTTATTGCAGAAGTATGCTTGTAAACAGTGCATTTTGCAAAGTTATTTAAACAGTCTTTCGACATTTCTTTCACGTTTGCTGTGCGAATAATATAATAAGAATAATGGCTTTACCTATCCTAGTCAAAAGCATTCTCGGTATACAAGCGTTTGACTCTTTTGTACATGATTAAAAATTTTATCATTTTTGACAGTGAATATTCATTCATCATGTCCAGTGCCTCTCTGCCTCTCTCTCTCTCTCTCTCTCTCTCTCTCTCTCTCTCTCTCTCTCTCTCTCTCTCTCTCTCTGTGTGTTCGTGCGTGTGTGAGAGAAAGAGGAGATAGGGTGGGGTGGTTAGGTTACTGGTTTAAGCAGCCAATTAAATAAGAACAACATGTACTCCTACAGCAGAAAACACTCCACAAGTTCATGGGGAAAAGAACAAGAAAAAAAAGATGCAAAGCATATAAACGTACTACCAGTTTATCCTGAATACGCGTGATATATTCCATAAGAGGGAAAACCGTCTTGGGCTGGTGTAACCGTTAGTAATGGCTATTCTGGTAAACATCAGCCATCATCTGTGACCTATAATGAACATACATACAAATCTTAAGAACGCTCGGCCAAGAACTTTCTGAGATTTTCCATCGAGAGGAAAACCATTATGGGCCATTAGTAAAAGCTATAACGGTAAACTTAAACATCGGGCATCATCCGTGATCCATAATGAACATATCTACAAATTTTCAGAAAGATCGGCCATGTACTTCCCGAGATATTCCATGAAGAAGAAACACCGCCAGGGGCCGTTATAGCCGTTAGTAACGACTATAGGGGTAAACTAAAACATTGGGCATCATCCGTGACCCATAAATAAACATACCTACAAATTTTCAGAAAGATCGGCCACTTACGTTCTGAGATATTCCATGAAGAAGAAAAAACCGTTACGGGCCGTTATAGCCATTAGTAACGGCTATAGGGGTAAACTAAAATATCAGGCGTCATCCATAACCCATAATGAACATACCTACAAATTTTCAGAAAGACCGGTGTCGTATATAATACTGTCGCCGTGGAATTGTATCGCAGCGATAGCATTTCACGTGAAATATTGTTGCAGCGACAGTATTTTTCTGAAAAAATTGTCGAGCGACAACTTTTCACGAAAAATGTCCTATATATTACTGTAGCTGTCCATAAAATACTGTCGCTCGAAATTTTGCGACAGTTTTTTTGCGACAGGGACACTGTGAAATATTGTAGTCAGTGAATGCTGTCGCTTGCGACATATTTTCACGTGAAATCTTACTGCTAGAGTTAACATTTCCTGTGAAATGTGGTCGCAGCGTTAATTTTTCACAGCGACGATTCTTTCTGCAAAGTGAAAAACCGTCCCGCGGTTGAGCGTCAACAAATCACAGAAAATAATGCAGCCTACCTTGGAATAAGGATTTTTTTTTTTTTTTATCATAAATGTTTTTGACGAAAGTCAAATTTCCATTCGTGTGTGTGTGTGTGTGTGTGTGTGTGTGTGTGTGCATATGTGTGTGTGCGTTTGTGCGCACGCGCGTGCGCGCGCGCGCGTATATATATATATATATATATATATATATATATATATATATATGTGTGTGTGTGTGTGTGTGTGTGTGTGTGTGTGTGTGTGTGTGTGTGTGTGTGTGTGTGTGTGTGCTGTGAAATGTGATGTTTTTATCAATATCATAGGCCTAGGACATTCAGCACAACGAAAGTAGGGGAAGATTGGGCAAGTTGGAACCCCTAAGAAATGCAGCCCTATCTGCTTCACTAATTTTACTTCACTCAAGGTTAATTACTTGTAAAACATACCATAAAAGCTTCATACAATACAGCCATCAAATGGCTATCTTTATTTCAAAAAGTTTTATATAAGAAATTATAACAGTCTTAGAGAAAAGGAAGCCCACTTTAGACATCATTTCGGGTTAAATGGACCAGGGAGTGGTAACCATTGGGCCACGGGCCTATATTAATCGACACGCATTATTCATAAACCCAAACCAATATTGTTTGTCTGTTGGCCATATCACATGTGTGAGCTTGTTCGATAATCCGTTTAAAGGCACCGGAGTTTTCGACACATTCATAAACTAAACTTAAAGATAGTAAATGATTATCCTTAGTTGTCAGAACAGAAACACAAACATAATAGAGTCTAAAGCTAATACAAGCCAAACTGCAGAACAGACAGTTTCAGTTGTCTTGCTTTAATTGCAGTGCTTCTATGTCACTTAAAATCATGAGTTTACAAACGAGGCAAAGTAGCCCATTTTAGTCACAAGTAACCCCAAAATCATCAGAGGCCATAATGCAGAGCTTCAGGCATCATTTGGCTTTGTTTTACTGCAGTCCTTTTAAGGCACTCAAAGCGCCCAGGAAGCCGTGATTTGAAATTAATTAATAACATAGTATTTGGTTGACAGGATCATCCATTTCTTTTCTAAAGCTTTTATCTAGTTAATGAAATAAACAACTCAGAAAAAATGCAGAACGTAACGTTCAAAATGGGTTTTCTTTCATTACGCTCGTTTCAAAGGCACCTAAGGCCTAAATATAATCATGTTCAAATGTGAAACATAACACATTTATATAAATTATCTTTTGTTTTGGATGGCTTCTTTTTAAAAAAGACAAACGAATTAGTGTTCGAAAACAAAAAGAAACATTCAAAGCACCGTCAATATTTGGATATGTTTCTTCTAAACAAGTGGATGTCACACAAGCGCACGCGCGCACGCGCGTGCGCGCACGCACGCACGCACGCACGCACACACACACACACACACACACACACACACACACACACACTGCCGACAAAGCTGGATCTTGAACCACTGAAGTTTTGCGGTGGAAGACAGAACCGAAATTTTCAAAAGATGAAGTTCCTTTTGACCAAGATCAAAGACACGTGTTCGTTTTGTGATGCCGCGAAGTTAAGAAGTAAAAAGGTCACATAGTCCAATAAGGTCGAAGCGGTTCAATAGCTAATAACGCAAATTTCTGAAATATCATTGTCATAATTATTTCTCTTTGTTCGTCGTACATTATTTAGGCTTATTAATACATGCTTGCATGTCAGAGAGAGAGAGAGAGAGAGAGAGAGAGGGAGGGGGGGGGGGGGGGGGGGGGGCAGAGACCAACTGACAGTTTGATGGACAGAGTGAAGCTAAAGAGTCAAACAGATAGAGGGAGGACGATACATAGAGAGAATGTGCGAGAAAAACAAATAGAGATAGAAAGATAAACCGACAGAAAGATAAACAGACACAAATAAAACAACAGTCAGAAAGACAATGGGGCAACTGATACGTAAAACCATGAGAGAGGGATGTGGGGGTGTAGTTGGGGCAGAGACCGACCATGTCTTCGACGTCGTTTTTTTCACGGGAAATGCTGTCTCAGAGCGAAAAAACATTTCTACGGCAGCAATTTTTTTTTACGTGAAATGCTGTCGCTGCGACGCGATTTTATTTTTAGGCAACGACACGATTTTATGGACATTTCACGTGAAATCCTGTCGCGCTGCCAATTTCTATGAAATGAAGTCGCTCAGCGATAATTTTTCATGAACTAGCTGCAGTATTTCCAGGGAAATACGGTCGCTGCGACACTATTTTATGAGCGACAGTATTATATATGACACCGGCCACGTACTTTCCGAGATATTCTACAAAAAAAAAAAAAACTGTTATGGATCGCTATAGCCATTCGTAACGGCTATAACGGTAAACTAAACGTCGGGCATGATCCGTGAACCATAATGAACATACCCACACATTTTCAGAAAGATCGGCCAAGTACTTTCTGAGATATTCCATAAAGAAGAAAAAAACAGTTATGGGCCTTTATACCCGTAAATAACAGGTATAACGGTAAACTAAAACATCATCCGTAATCATAGTGAACATACCTGCTAATTTTCACAAAGATCGGCCAAATACTTTCTGAGATATTCCATAAAAAAGAAAAAAAACCGTTACAGGCCCTTACAGCCGTTTGTAGCGGCTATAACGGTAAATTAAAACATCGGGCATTATTCGTAACCCATAATGAACATACTTACAAACTTTCAGGAAGATCGGCCGAGTACTTTCTGAGATATTCCATAAACAAGAAAAAACCGTTACAGGCCGTTACAGCCGTTAGCAACAGCTATATCGGGGTAAACTAAAACATTGGGCATCATCCGTGACCCAT
>JADBJO010005155.1:111122-121122 GCA_016801955.1 Conus betulinus
CGTAAGGTAACGTAAGGCAACGTAAAGCAACGTAAGACAACGTAAGACAACGTACGGCAAGGTAAAGCAACGTAAGGCAACGTAAAGCAACGTAAGGCAACGTAAAAGCAACGTAACGCAACGTAAGGCAACGTAAAGCAACGTAAAGCAACGTAAAGCAACGTAAGGTAACGTAAGGCAACGTAACGTAAAGTAACGCAACGTAGCAACGTAAAGCAACGTAAGACAATGTAAGGCAACGGAAGGCAAGATAAGCCAAGCGTAAGGTAACGTAAGGCAACGTAAGCAACGTAAAGCAACGTACGGCAACGTCAAGCAAAAGCAACGTACGGCAACGTAAGGCAACGTAAAGCAACGTAAAGCGACGTAAGGCAACGTAAAGCGACGTAAAGCAACGTAAGGCAACGTAAGGCAACGTAAAGCACGTAAAGCAACGTAAGCAAACGTAAGGCAACGTAAAGCGACGTAAAGCAACGTAAGGCAACGTAAAGCGACGTAAAGCAACGTAAGACAACGTAAGGCAACGCATGGCAAGGTAAGGCAAGGTAAGGCAACGTAAAGCAACGTAAGGCAACGTAAGACAACGTACGGCAAGGTAAGGCAACGTAAGACAACGTACGGCAAGGTAAGGCAACGTAAGACAACGTACGGCAAGGTAAGGCAACGTAAGACAACGTACGGCAAGGTAAGGCAAGGTAAAGCAACGTAAGCAACGTAAGACAACGTACGGCAAGGTAAGGCAACGTAAAGCAACGTAAGGCAACGTAGGCAAGGCAACGTAAGACAACGTAAGACAAGGTACGGCAAGGTAAGGCAACGTAAGACAAAGCGTGGCAACGGAAGTCAACACAAGAGGTCACCAGGCAATGTAAGGCAACGCAAGGCAACACAATTGAACGCCAAGGAACACAAACACAACGCATCGTAACGCAAGATATAATACAATTCATTACAATATAATATCTTTTCAATACAAATGCAATGTAATTCAGTGTAGTACAATGCAACACAGCAATGTAATGTAATGGAACACAACAGAGTTTGATACAATACAGTACAATAAAGAGCGAGAGAACTCCACCCAGTCGAAGTAAATCACACACAAAATACCGTGTGCGCTCAACACAAAGCCACCCAACACAGCACAATACAACACAGCATCATAAAATGGTCAGAGAAGAGACTATTCAGGACAAGATGTGGAACGGGGAAATAAAATGGGAGAGCGGTGCAACGTGATAGGGAAGTAAGGGTCGGAGGGGGGGGGGGGGGGGGGGGACAGCAGATGGTGGAGGGGTGAGGGTGGCGGCGCGGTGGGGGTGTTATCGCACACAAAATGTCACCACTGCACAAACTGTCACAATTGTGACTCGCAGTTGTGACAATTTGTACATCTATGCCCCATTTTGATTTCGCTCTTGCACAGAATGTCACAATCTCTGTCAGTTGCGTTAGCCCGCCGCTGTCTAGAAACCGAGCAGACCATCAAGTTCGTTCGTATCTTTTTTTTTTTTCGGGTTTTGTGTGTGTGTGTGTAGGAAGGAATTCTGTTTTACGTCTCGTCACACATATAGGTGATTGTAGACGTCTAAATAGCATAGTGTTTACAATTTTAGACTGTATCATAAAAGAAGAGAAGAGGACGATGTGTGTTACATAGAACAAAAATAAAGGACAGATGAATTAGAGAACAGTAACTATGAAAAATTAGAGAAAAATAACTAAAGTAATCAACTTACGATTTTGATTATAAAATGTTCCCTAAATGGACTTTCCAAAAGGTTTCTCGTAATTTAACACAAGAGAAACAACTGGCAACGAATCTAAAAAGTCAAACACATTAGCATGCCCAGTGTCAGCACTTGGTATAACCCCATTCAAAAGGGTTTTGTTAGTTCACAATCAAAGATCAATTTTGTGTGTGTGTGTGTGTGTGTGTGTGTGTGTGTGTGTGTGTGTGTGTGTGTGTGTGTGTGTGTGTGTGTGTCCCACGTCGGCCATTGTGATCATGTGTCATTGTGACATTTTGTGCTGTGGTGACTTTTTGTGCAGTAGCAGCACCCTTGTAATTTACACACACACACACACACACACACACACACACACACACACACACACACACATATATATATATATATATATATATATATATATATATATATATATGTGTGTGTGTGTGTGTGTGTGTGTGTGTGTGTATGTATTTACAGATGACCGAATCAGTAATTATTGTCTTATCAAATTCCAACAAAACCAAGTGCTCTGACAATCGTATGTTATCATTATTTGTACATTTCGCTTTCAGTACATTCACGAATGCGTCCCCAAAATGTCGTATGTATGTACACATCCAGAACATGTGGTCAATACTGTCTTTGTGATTACCACGAAGGTACATCTGTCACTGTCCACAACTCCCATTTTCTGTAACGTAACATTTGTGCCAAGACATCTATGTCATATTTTTTAACTGAAACCATTTTAACTTTACATCTTTTATTGTATGGGCAGAGAGAAAAATGATTTCCAATCATTAGGTTCCGAAAGCTTTTGGTCCCAACTTTTTGTCACAGCATTTTGCTTTAACATTATTTTTCAAATAGCATATCATAATACAGTTTCGAACCTGTGTGAATGGACAACAATTTCTTGTCGGTGGATCTATTTGTTTTCTGTCATTAACAAATTTACCTGACTTCTTCACATGATCAATAATTGAAGACGTAACTCCGGCAAAAGTGACGAAGTCTATACAAACGTCATATTTGTCCATAAATCTAGTATGAGGAAGCATCCTCCCTTCGTCGTCGTCAACAAAATGTGCAAGACAATAATTATACATTTTTCTCTTCGAACACTCTGCAAACGATGAATTAATTCTCAATTTGGATACGATCGTTATAGCATACTGGCTCAGAAAGAAGTTCCACAGGATTGGGTTGGCATACATTTACAGTAAAAAATTTTGTATGCTACCCAAACGTCTGCAGAGATTGATTAAATGTTGTAAAGTTTGAAACATACGCTGGACCTTATTTATTTAAGAGAGCGGCCATATATAGGAAGAAGAAAGAAAAAGAAACACCTGAAGGTGCTGGGGAGGACCCAGAGAAGCACTGTCTTCACCTACATTTAAGAGTGGCCATATAGGAAAGTTTTTCACCAAAATGTGTTTCCATTGATGAGTTGATCGCTCGGCTCTTCGCATCCCAGATAATCTTAAGGAGAGTACAAACGACTTTAAGTCGGGAAAACCGATGCCACGGTTTTAATACCTTTGTGGCTGTTTTTCGGTTTATCTTGTCTGGTTTCTTATTCCAAACAAATTTATAGCAACACTGTTGGCAGGTTTTTAAGAACGTATCAGGTAAATTCGGCAAAAGTGACCACTGGAATGTCAATTTTGAAAGTATAATAGATTTTGAGTATTGCTATTCTGCCACGTAACGGGCAACAAGCAATGCGTCATTATCTATATCAAACAACTTTTTGTTTACTTTCAAACTACAATATTGTCACAGCTGACTCTGACCTGAGTCACATATTTGTTCATAATGCTTTCTTACCATTAACAGAACACCACCAGAATTACGCCCTTGATGCGATAATTTCTTAGCAGGTGCATGGAACTTAACAAAGTTATGAAAAACGCCAGAGAAATCAAAGTTTCTGTCGACAAATGTTTCTGTTAGACAAACGAGGCCAAATACCTATGCGTAATGTATAAACGATATATCACAGAGTTTACTACATATATTTTCGACATTATAGTTGAGGAATGACATTTCACTTGCCTGATGGTCTGGCCTGTCCTATTTTGAATTACTTTTTGAACGGAGAGACTGTCAGTGCCACCTTTCGCCAGGTAGGAGTTTATCCCGGTCTGTGTGCACGGCGCAGTCCCTCGTGTTGCGCTGTGTGTGGTCGCTTTTCCGTGTACACGCCGTGACCCGCTGTGGACTGCGGCGCCGGAAGGTGTCCCCCTGCCTGACACACCACGTACACACTGGGAGACGTCCCCTTTCACCTGTTGGCCTGAGCCGGCCGGAGTAACCCTGCCACGGCCAGGTGAAAGGTCACTAGGTCGCCTCCTGCTGTTCGGCTTGGTCACTGAACTAGGCACCGGACTAGAGGGCGAAAGATCACGTGCCAAGTTGTCGGTCGATTTGTCTGTTGACTGTATGCCGCCTCGTCTGAAGTCACGTTGGCTTGAGGAAAAAAAAAAAAAAAAAAAACAAACAAACAAAAAAAAAACCGTGTCACCGCCACACGCGTCGTGCTGAGCCTCTTCTACTCCCACCGCCATCGCTGCTTCTACTGCATCCGATTGGCTGATGTCTGGTCTGACGAAACGATGACGCTGAGGGAAACCCGGTATCTCTACCATCCGTCATGTGCCGGCTGCTTAACTTTCCGTTCGTGCCCGCCTTCACTGTGTCGATGTCACCCACTCCGGCCTCCGTCGCTGCTACCTCGGCGTATGTTCGTGCATCAGCTCTGCGAGGTCCGACTGTCAATGTGCCTTTGACAAAATAAGCTGCCTTTCCTTCTCTTGGCCTTTGCCACTGTCTCTGCCTGTCTCCTTGCTAGATAGTTTGCCAACCTGACGCCTTATTTCTCCGATTCACGTCGGAACTCACGATCACGAATTAATTTCATTTTTATCTTTCCACTCTCGGAATTTCACAATCATTGTTTTTTTGATTCACCAGCTTGCGTCTGAGCAACTCTATGCGCGCGAACAATGTTTTCCTCTCTCCACGTTTTGTGTCCACTGGCACTGTTTAAAATGCCAACAACACATCGCGCACACGAGTCGAAGTCTTCTTTGTGATTGGGAGGGGATATTATAGAAACGTAGGTTTTCTTTTCTTGAAAAAACTTTCGAGTCTGTCAAGTTTTTATGTCATTTTCACTATTCGCTGTTTTAATCTGTTATCTGTAGCTGACAAATTCTACCTGCCCTCCCTACCCTTGCCGCATTGTCATACAGTTGATCCAGATCAAGGGACATGTTTTCCATAGCAACTGACGGTCTGTTTTGTTCAGCTTTTACTTGGGCAGAGGGATCCTTTATCTCTTGGCATTTTGCAGAGACTTCTCCTAGTTCGGATTTGATATCAAACAGTTCGCTTCGATAATTGAATTCTGCTCCCTCTACTGTTCTCTGTCTGTTTCAAATCTTCTCTTTGCTCTCTGAGAGCTGACAGGATTTCCGCTGCAACTTCAGGGGGAATGGCACTGCTGTCTTTTGTCGGTATTTGGGCTATGCTGACATTATATTTTTTTTATTGTTTTGATTGTCATGTTTTGTGGGAATTGGGGCCTGGGTTCTCCTCATTGTCGCCACTCAGTAACAGTTTGTGAAGAAAAAAAAAAACAACAACAAACAACAACAAAAACCTAACGTTGGCAACACATAGCCTAGTGGGTGGGAAGGACAGGGAGGAAGGGAAGGACAGGGAGGAAGGGTAGTAGTAGTAGTAGTAGTAGTAGTAGTAGTCGTAGTAGTAGTAGTAGTAGAAGTAGTAGTAGTAGTAGTCGTTGTTGATGCTGTAAAGTAGTAGAAGTTGTTGTTGTACATAAAGTAATCGTAGTAGTAGTAGTCGTAGTCGTCGTCGTAGTAGTTGTTGTTGTAGAAGCAGCAGTGGTGGTGGTGGTGGTGGTGGTGGTGGTGGTGGTGGGCATGGTCGTGGTAGAAGAAAAAAGAAGAAGAAGAAAACGATAACAGCAGCAACAATCAGGTAACAGGAAACAAACATTACAGGTTATAGCTCAGCTGACTGCAAGGGACCATATCAGACCTGTAATAAGGGAAAGATGAGGGTGATGATGATCGGTGATGATGAAGAAGAACAAAGAAGACGAGGAGGATAAGAACTCAGGCACAATTAGCATTATGAACAGACAATGACCATACAAAAGAAAAAGAAAGAAAGAAAGAGAAATACGTCTCCTAAGGTATAAATCAACAATGTCATGTGAAACGTATGCAATGGTGAGTATATTTCCATAAGCGCACACCAATCTTCATCTCTCTGTAGCAGCAGTAGGTTCATCAGAGTTCACATACTCTGGCGAATTTTTACATTCTTGGCACTTTCAAGGAGTAGAACCAACTGGTTCAAGCAATACGTCGACAGCAGGCACGCAGGCACACGATTTGACCACTTGACTGTACGGTCTTTGATTGCAAAACTTACTCTCCTTTTTCCGGATATTTTTCCTTTTCTCTCTCTCTCTCTCCGGGTTTTCCACCACACACACACACACACACACACACACACACACACACACACACTCTCTCTCTCTCTCTCTCTCTCTCTCTCTCTCTCTCTCTCTCGCTCTCGTTTTTGTGTGCACCTGTTCGTGTGTTTTTGTCTCATAGTTACAGCACAATTAAAAAAAAAACCTTTTTAGGGTCATAATAGTTCATCCAGCACACACGCCAAACAGTCACCGCTGTCCGTTTTACGTGACTGTCCAAACCCTTAATTCTGACATCATTTCCGTATATCCTTTCCGTGTGACGTCAATTCAGACCAACACCACCACCGACGTCAAAACCATCCACCAGAGCATCAGCCCAGCTCCACCTGTTCAAAGTGGACGAAGGTCTTGAGACGTTTCCAGAACCACGGATCACCCTCGTTCAGGATGGCCGACGTGCGGATCACCTGTTGGACCTCCTCCACGAACTTGCTGACGTCTACCTCCTCGCGGGACACCAGCGCCACGCGGTGGTCAGGAGTCTGGAGGTGACGGTCAAAAGCCACGTGGAAGGCGAAGTTGAACCAGTCATTGTCCGGCGTCCGGTTGGACAACACGAAAATGCAGCGTGTGCTGCTCTCCACCGCGTTGACGATGTTCTCCTGGATAGCCGCGCCCAGAGGGAAGTCTCTGTCTTCCAGGATGCAGATGTGGCCGCGCTTTTCTAACGGCTCCACCACGTTCTTCAGGGTGAAAGGCAGATCGTTGTCGGCGTACCACAAAGATCCTCCTCGGCTGCAGGCTGTTCCGAGATTCCACGCTTAGTTGTTTCTGAAGCCCCGCAGAGTGCACGATGACGTTTTTTTATCCCTGTCAGCAGCGTCATCGTCCGCGTTGATATCGTCGTCGCTGTCGCCGTCTCCGTCGTGGTGTTGGCTGTCCTGCCTCTGGATGTTCTGGGGACGATCCTGCTTCACGCCGCTTTGTCTGCGATCCACGTCTACCTCGTGCTGCAAGAGACAGCGGGTGTAGACCCCCCATCCAAATCGAGGATGCTATCATCTCCTTCCACTTTCTGGTCCTGCTCATTCTCTGCTACAGCCACAATGTCATACATAGTGATCGGCTGGGGTCCTTCACCTTGGTCCTTGTTGGGCTGTTCGCCAGCAGATCTGCGCTCTTGCTTGGACTTTCGGGAGGCCTTGATGTGAGGCATCTCGTACAGGAGCTTCTTGGTGAAGTGCTTGTCCTCGGTGGAGATGTAGCGTCCCCGATGGACGTACTGGCGGAGCTCCTTGTTGTCGATGTCCTTGGCGCTGTAGTCGTGCAGGAGGACGGTGAGGAAGTGGGGCATGTCGTTGTGGCACTTGGCCAGCGCCTCGCGCACGGCGGTCACCAGAACCTCGTTCCTGGTCCACTCCTTGCCCAGCACCAACACCATCCTCTTGCTGTTCTTCACGCAGTGCCGCACGTTCTCCGTGATGGTAAAGCCCAGGTAGGCGTCCCGGCTGTAGAAGAACACCTTGTACAGCCCGCCCTCCTCCAGACTCTCGATGACATGCCGCAGCACCCAGACGCAGGCCTTGACGTCACAAAGGACCGTGACGTCGTAGAGGGCGCTGTCGTCGGGCGGGTCGCGGTCGAAGGGTGGTAGCCGGTGTGGATGTAGAGGAAGACCTTGAGGCGCCGCCTTTGGATGAAGGCCATGACGCCCAGGACGAGAGAGAGGAAGCCGAAGAACAGCGGGAGGCGATGGGGACGGCCAGCTCGCTGAGGGTGGCGGACACCTTGCAGATGAATTGGTCGTCTGGCACCGCCGTGAACACCTGGCCGTCATCCTCCTGAGTGGTGCATTTGATGGCCGTCCAGTCCTTGGTGATGGCCTGAACAAACACCACAACATCACCACAGAGAGAGAGAGAGAGAGAGAGAGAGAGAGAGAGAGAGAGAGAGAGAGAGAGAAGACTCATGCAGACGTTAGTCTGGGAAGGACACCCAGTAGGCCGCTAGGGTAGGTCCAAATAGGGTAGATGTAGATGGGAGAGGAGGAGGAGGAGGAGGAGGATGAAAGGGTTGAAAGGAAGAAGATAAGGAGCAGAGTAAGGAGGAGGATGGGGGGGGAGAGAGAAGGGGGAGGGGCAGAAAGAAGAGGAGGAAGAAGAGGGGGAGCAAGACCAAAAGAAAGAAAAATAGAATGAATGATTGAAAGAGAAAAAAGAAATAAAGAAAGAATGGAAAAATGAAAGAACAGAAAGAAAGAAGGAATGCTAGGAGGTATGAATGAAGGAAGGAAAGATAGAAAGATGAAGAAAATAACGCCGACTATATGAAGCAATAAAATGCAGAGAAGAGGAATAAGAATAAGGAACTGATAACTACAGAGAGAGAAAGAGAGAGAGAGAGAGAGAGAGAGAGAGAGAGAGAGAGAGAGAGAGAGAGAGACAGACAGACAGACAGACAAACAGACAGACACACGACCCAGACAAATAGAGAGAGTGGAACATTTCAATCAAGAATATTCACCTTCAAAAGAACTACACACACACACACACACACACACACACACACACACACACACACACGCACGCACGCACGCACGCACGCACACACAGACGCACGCACGCACACGCACGCACGCACGCACGCACGCACACACACGCAGCACACACACACAACAGACATGCGCGCGCGCGCCCACACACACACACACACCAGAGAGAGAGAGAGAGAGAGAGAGAGAGAGAGAGAGAGAGAGAGAGAGAGAGAGGATAACAAACAAAAAGAATGAGGAAAGAAAGATAAAGAAGGGGACAAAGAAAAAATCAAGAGAGAGAGAGAGAGGACAGAGAGAGAGAGAGAGAGAGACGGAGAGAGAGAGGGGGGAGGAGGGGAGAAAGAAAGGTGTAAGGTATGGTAATGTTGCTTATGGCCTAGAGAGCGAGAATGAATGAATAATTTATTGTGTAAAATTTCAAAGCCCACTCACAGAGGCAAGGGGCTGATGCATGGGTTGGTGAGCATTTCATAAACATCTGGAACACTGAACGCAAGCAATACATTTCAAATACAGGTATACAGGTCTTTGTATGGCTGAAATTCACTTTAACGTCATCTTGGAGGATTACATGGAAATTGTGCATTTTCCTTGCTACTCGTTCAAGTCCCGCCATAATGTCTGCAATGGAGACTTCCGGTTGCACTCCTGATGAACAGCTTGACTGACAGGATCACTTTCTTCACCTATGTCCAAGTTGTGCTCTGTTTAGAGGGCCGTTTTCAAGCTGCCTTGGAATCGGTAGGGGCAGTTTCAAGCGTTCGATGTTCACACATAATTTCACGCGCATCTTACTTTGGGAATCATGCACAGTGTCTGATTCAAGAACTTGCTCGCACGGTAGTCCCTGACCGTTTATCCAAGTCACTTATGTGGATTTGGTGGCCGTCACTATTGATGTGTCGCGCTCATGTTGTAGAGCAGGGGAGGGGGGGGGGGGGGGGGGGGGGGGTCAGATTTAAGAACGTCACTGATGTTATCGTTAACAATGCTATTGTGTAAAATAACAATGCTATTGTTGTAAAATAAACTGAGCGAGGTGGATAAAAACAAACCAGACGAAGAAGATACCAATAAATGTTCACTAGCCCTTTTCTGCTGATTCCCGTGTTGTTCTGCTCTCGTCTTGTCTTTTGTCACTTGCAACGGGCATTTGCGTCGGAAAACAGCCTGGAGAGAGAGAAAGAGAGAGAGAAAGAGACAGAGATAGAAGGGACAGAGAGAGTGACAGACAAC
>JADBJO010005155.1:126122-141122 GCA_016801955.1 Conus betulinus
TCCTTGCACACAGCCAAGTGGTGGAGGTAGGTCTCCGTGGACCAGTCTCCAATTATGGCCAGGGCCACCACATTCCTCAAACCCCGGCACAGCTCTGGATGCTCCTGCAGCTCACTGAAGTTCCCCATGCTTTATGACCAAGCACCGCCAACACCCTCAGCTCCGACATGTTGGCGACAATGTCCACAGCCTTCAAGTTGATCCGGCAGTTTCCAACCTGGAAATAGGAGATGACGTGCTCATACCAGCGGTAAGAACTCGACGCGTTTCTCTCCCCTGGCGGATACCGTCCTGCCCCCCAGCCCCCACCACGGGAAGAGGCCTCCAGCTCCTTAGCTTCTTCATCCTCAAGAAACGTCACATCCGTCCCGTTAGGATTCAGGCACACGAGTGTGCGAACATCGCGATGACTTCATCTGTGGAACTGGCATCCAGCTTACTTTCTAGATCATGGCGGCTGAGGTAACATCGGCTCTCGTTCTTCGCCACGACGTAAGAATTGGCCAGGAGAGGAAGATTCTCGCCATCCACCTCGAAGAGCTCGTTTCGCACATCCATGAGCTCGTACTGACAACGTCTCAAGGGGAGTGACGAGTCAGGGGAAACAGCTGGGGGTTGTGTAGTGGACGCGTGATTGGAGTCTTGACTGGGTCGCTGAGGTGGTCCCCACTGCCTGCCAGGCTGTCTGTAGAATCCGGGGGGTCTGGGGGAAGAGAGGGTGTCGTGCTATGTACCAAGGGGGAGGCCCCAATCGTTCGCGAAGAAGGTCACGTTGAACAGCAGGACCAAAGTCAGAAGACGCACGCCTGTCATCTTGATGAAGATGTCACATTCCTGTCCCTTCACAATTCAGATCACTTCTTCCTGAAACAAAAAGAAGTGTCAGTCGCTGAGAGAGAGAGAGAGAGAGAGAGAGAGAGAGAGAGAGAGAGAGAGAGAGAGAGAGAGAGAGAGAGAGTGATGACTCGGGGGGGGGGGGGGGATGGCAGAGAAAGAGAAACACAGAGGGGAGAGAGAGGGGGGGAGAGGGAGACAGAGACAGAGACAACGAGAGAGAAAGACAGAGACAAGAGAGAGAGAGAAGAAGAGAAGAAGAAGAAGAAGAAGAAGAAGAAGAAGAAGAAGAAGAAGAAGAGAGAGAGAGAGAGAGAGAGAGAGAGAGAGAGAGAGAGAGAGAGAGAGAGAGAGAGAGACACTCTTACGAATACTATGCATCTACAAAAGATAGCTAATGGCTAGCTACATGTAGGCACACTCTTTCTTCACCTCGAAGACCACCGACCGATGAATACCTCACCATACAAATCACAATCAAACACCAATACAGTTGCTCGAATTGCGCGTGAAACATAAAAAAAAAAAAATTATTAGCACCACTTACGTCACCCCGACTTTACCCGCCTCTCAACACTAACTCACATGGGGCGGCTGTTTGGAGTGGCTGCACACCAAAAATATTAATGCGCCAAGGCCTTGCTTAGGGACTCGTGTATTTATAGACTGATGATCGAAAAGCTGCAGATGATCGAAAAGCTGCAATTAAGTCTTCATTCACGTTTATATCAGTGTGTGTGTGTTGTGTGTGTGTGTGTGTGTGTGTGTGTGTGTGTGTGTGTGCCGATTGCACATTTCTTTGTCTCTACCCAACCCTCTCACCTTCTCGTTTCCCTCTCCCACCATACCTTTCACCCTGCTGTCCCCCCTTTTTTTTCTTTCCTTTGAACAACTCCTGCACTCTGTTGGACTCATTTCTTATGCAAATTGACTTTTCAACATAGACACACACCTGCACTGATTTAAGTTGTATTCAGCAAAGAATGATTTTCGAATTGACATTGCTATAAGACTAAATCTGTACTTTACTGATGTAAATACTAGCTACAGATTGTTTCATGTGGAAGAAAACGATATAATTTTCTGCCTCCTGCCGCAAAAATCATGTCTTAAAGGTGGTGGGTTTTGAAAAAAAAAAATAAAATTACAACTGAAAGAAAGGTACCCTTTACCATAATCAAAGACATGAACATATCTTAAAGTAGTTTCCTACAGAATTTGGCAGCTGTCCATCCCATAGGAATTAATATTTTGGGGAATAAATTTTGAGTTGTGTCTGATTTGTCGGAACTATCACTGCAGTAGCTTCATGGTACTCCCATTAACCATGTGTAAACTGCTTGAAATATTAGTCTGAGCAGGCAACTGTGTATACAGATGGAAAGACTCTTCTGTTGCGTCTTTTTACTTCTCTCACATGTGGATGATCCAAGAATTTTCAGAGTTTAAAACTAACATTTCATTATGGAAAGTGACTTTTTAGAGAGGACGGTGTACTTCAAATTGAGATAAAAATAATGACAAGTTACTACATCAAACTGGATCCACTCTTTCCAGCCTGTACTTCTTATGATCATACTGTGTTTAAAAGATGTCAGTAAAACGTTGTGGGCAAGTGCTTCAACAGCCAGCGTCATTTGAATGCAGGCAAAAATTGCAAATGGGGCTGTTACCTACTATCACAGAGCTAATAGTAGGTGCTTTCAAAGGACTCACTCAGCCTACGTTGTAGGTGCCATGTAAATTGTTCAGTTGAGTTGGACATGGATGGCAGTTTTTTCGTTTGGGCATTATTTCTTCAAAGGAGTCAGAAAAAAAGGTGTGTACAGGCTGCACACCAAAATTTAATGTGGCAAGGCTTTCAGTCGAGTATTCATAGAGTGGCGCAATTAGATTGATTTGAGAATTCTTATTTTGCCTGAAAGTTTATTCTCCCAGTGTTCTTTCATATGGCCAAGCAGACAGATTGAAATCGAAGGAACAGGACTGTTTGCGGGCTTACAGCTGACGCAAAGATAGGGTCACGAGTGAGTGCAAAGGTCTGAAATGTGACGTCAACGAAATGGAAGGTCATATACTTGAAGATTGTGTGTGATTTCATCGATAGAAATCCCCCCAACAAGGGAAAGTAATCTGTGGAGAGTTGTTCTTTTGGTCAATCATCAGTTTAACATTACACGCTGGCTCAGACTTACGGCAGGCCTCAAAACGCTTACCTGGATTATACAGTGATTCAGTGCACAATCCTACTTGTGGCGTGTGACCAGTGTCAGCGGTCACTAATGAGCAAAAGCTAACGAGTTGAATCACACTTCCGGAAACGGAAACATTTTCAACCAGAAACGACCATCAAGTCAAGTAAAAATTTTATTTCCAGATGGAACATTGAATAAGCAGAGAAACTACGTTTTTACATCAAGCCATCATAACAAAACAAAGAAACTTGAATAATAAAACAATGAAAATGAAGAAATACAAAAAGGAACAAAAATAAGTGGAAGAGGGCCAGGGAGGTGGTGGGGGTGAAATCTGAGGGGGGTGAGGAGGGGTGAGGAAATAGGAGGAGGGAGGGTGTAGGATGAAGGCGTGGAGGTGGAGGGAGAGGGAGTACAAAAAAATCAAGCCTATTATAGTTATCATATCAAGGAAGTAACGAGAGAGAGAGAGAGAGAGAGAGAGAGAGAGAGAGAGAGAGAGAGAGAGAGAGAGAGAGAGAGAGAGAGAGAGAGAGTTTAGTTATGTACAATATCAATACATTGCCTACAAAAGCATACACACGCATAAACAGACATATGTTATACATAGGCATAAACACATACACAAGGATACATCATGTAAAATCACTGAAGAGTTACTTCAAGGGAATTTAAGAAAATATTAACTGCTAACCATCCATGAGATGCTTTTTCAGACTTTTCTTAAATTGATTTTTGTTCTTTATGGTTTTCAAAGTGATTGGTAGCTTGTTCCACACATTACCACCGGAGTACAAAAGACTAGATTCATAAAGATTATTTCTTGGTCTAGGAAAGGATAATAATTGACTACGTCTATAAGTGTTAGTTGTAAATGAATCTCTTACCTTTTTAGGAGCATATCCGTTTGTAACATTATACATGCATACTGCCTTATTGAACAAAAGTCTGTTGTAGAAGGTTAAAATATTAAGTTGTTTATAGTCTTCTGTTGTTAGGGTGCTTGATTTTAGTAATACTAATTTTAATGCTTTTTTGTACATTCGATGGATAAATTTTCAAGTTGGTTTCACTGCAGTTATCCCATAAGGTTCATGCATAATCAATGACTGATAGAATATGAGCACAGAAGAAGAGCTTTCGGGAATGGGTGTCTAGGAAGTTCTTAATCTTGGCTAATTGAAGTAATTTTTTTTGAGAGACGTTTTCCCATTGACGTTATGTGGTCGGTCCATGTTAAATCTTTATCAATTATTACTCCTAGTATTTTATGTGAGTCGACTTCTTCCAGTTTTTGGTCAGATATAAACAATGGTGGAAATTTCAACTTCATCTTTTGCCTTTTTTTGTCGGGCAAATACAAATATGCACTTGGTTTTGCTTGCATTTAAGGACATATGGTTCAATTGAGTCCATTTGATAAGTTTTTTAACATCATTTTGGAGTTTACTAGCTAATTTATATGGATCTGAATCACTGGAATGAAGAGATGTATCGTCGGCAAACATTTCGCATTTACTTTCAAGAAAATAAGGTAAATCATTGACGTAGACAGTAAACAGTAGAGGGCCCAACACAGAGCCTTGTCGTACTCCATATTTGATAGACATTAAGTTTGACGTTTTATTGTTGACTGCTACTGATTGTTTCCTATTACATAGAAATGAGGACATGCGATTTACGAATTCTGGAGTTAATTTGTAGAGTTCCAGTTACGCAATAGGAGAGAATGATTTCTTACATCAAAAGCTTTTTCAAAGTCTATAAAAGGAATACCAGTAAATTTATTTATTTATCAAGGGGCAAGCCTGTCACATCCTGTGAACTGGGATCGCTCACGGTCACTCTGCCTGGATGACTCCAGTAAGATACAAAGTCTACATTGTGTGACGCAGCCCCTGGCTGATACACGATGAATCATTCCCGTTAATGGCTGATATGGCGTTATTCTTACCATGCACACAACGTGCATCTGCGCTTCTCTCTCTCTCTCTCTCTCTCTCTCTCTCTCTCTCTCTCTCTCTCTGCCTGTCTTTCTATCTTTCTGTCTGTCTGTCTGTCTGTCTGTCTCTCTCTCTCTCTCTCTCTCTCTCTCTCTCTCTCTCTCTCTCTGGACTAAATGGTCTGTCAGTATACACATCAAGACTATGGACATTACAACTTTTAACGTCTTTTACGTCTTCATCAGATGTGGAGTCAAAACACAGAAGAGTCAACAGTTTTTCCCCATGACCTTATAGACTTTGTTTGAAATTTGGGAAGGAACTTGTGAAGATGTGAAGGTATACGTTTTCTTCTTCCTACTAAATCAGCAATATCTGGAAATGAATTTTTCATTACATAATAGATTTGATTTGAAATTACGAATGGAACTTGCGAAGATATGAAGGTTTTCATTTTCTTCTTTCTACTAAATGGGGAACAATAGACTTAACACTTGATAGACCTAATTTGAAATTTTGGACAAAACTTGTGTAACACATGTGCGAAGGTATACGTTTTTTCTTCTTTCTATTGAAACCGGGAATATCTGGCAATAAATCTTTATCTTGCTCACCTTTAATATCGTATTAAAGGATATGACATGCTCTGCGCCACTGCTGTAGTTGTGTGTACGTGTATGTGCACACGTATATGTGCGCGCGCTTGTACATGTGCATGTTTATGCATGCATATGACTGTGTATGTGAACGAATGAATACACTTAGATTGATGCGTGCACACGAACATCTGCAAAGGTTAATTTTGAGGCAAAATATGTGAAGACATGTGTGAGGTGATGCAGATGATAGTGATTCACTTCAAATACTAACTGATAGAAGAAGAAAGAGTAGTAGTAGTAGTAGTAGTAGTAGTAGTAGTAGTAGTAGTAGTAGCAGCAGCAGCAGCAGCAGTAGCAGCAGCATCAGTGGTGGTAGCAGTAATAGCAGCAGCAGCAGTGGTAGTGGTAGTAGCAGCGGCAGCAGCAGCAGCAGCAGTAGTGGTAGTAGTTGTTGTTGTTGTTGTTGTTGTTGGTGGTGGTGGTGGTGGTGGTGTTGCAGCAGAAGTAGTAGTAGTAGAAGTGAAAGAAAAAAAGAAAGAGAAGCATTTTTTTTGCACCTGCACAAGATATCATACACACTAACAAAACATGTCATGCTGTCACACAATCACCGAAGTAACCATGGCGCACGTGCGCCTGGACATTCACAGATAGACAGCTACCTTCCAACCTAGGATGCCACTCATTTCCTCCAACAGTCTTCCAGTCCATCAAAACACATAGCAGACACCCAGCTTTCTAACACCCATCCCTCTTCTCACGTTAGCACGAGGCACACGCCAACCTACGCATAAAAAGCTGCATCTTCCCTCTATTCCATTCTCCTCCTCATACACATGTGTGGATCGTGCATGAGACCACCGCCCCATCCTCAGACCCGACACATCAAATGCTTGCATACAGCAAGCTGGGGTCCTTAAGTATCCATGATCTCAGGCGCCGAACTTGTAGAGTCGTTTACGTATGACATGCCCTTGCCTTCTTCTTCGTCCCTTCCAGAATGAAGGTAATCACTTTAAAGATACGAAATACAATACAATGTTTGTTTCCTTTCGCCGCTGCTGGGGTAGGGAGGATAATAACAATAGGCAGTCATCACCATGAATTACAAAAATTAAAATCAGCTGAAAGTAACAGTCACACGAATCGAATCTTTGAATATTTAAGGACAACATCAACGCGTAATGATAAGGAAATCTTTCATCCAGGAAAGGGGGGTGATCAAAGTATCATGCTTAATTTGATGTACTCACATACATTGAGTAGACAATTAGTCGAAATACTTCTTAACAAATTGCAAAGGTATCACCACAGGTGAACATGTATGATCGAACACATGGACGTCGCCTCGTCCATTTTATTTTTTTTATTGCTAAAGTTCAGCCGGCCACATACAGCCGTTGCGTAGCTGTCAAACACAAACGGAGAAAAGATAATATCCTGCACAGATCAGATTATGGGGAGGGGAAAAGGCATCCTTAACTATCAACATAAGAGGAATTCATGGTGTAGAAGTTAAACTACTGGCATCCTTATGGAGGGACAGAGTGTGCTGTGCTGGGGATGACAGTAACTCAGCTTGATTTCTCACTCAGATTCCGGAAATCCTAAAAAATATATATTGTAATAAGAAGTACGTGAAGAGCCATATGGGCCAATAGGCACTACAGTATGAACATCTAGTGTCCACGCTGCAAGCAATTTGCACTACCTATTCATCAGATTAAGCCCCCCCCCCCCCCCCCCCAAAAAAAAAAAAAAAAAAAAAAGTAAGTTTGTCATAATTTGTGACCTGGAATCACTTTCGAAGCTTTTGCCGGTCTTCAGGGGTATCACCTCACTGGGGCACACAGCAATACACAAACATTTGCATCAAGTAAAGCAGGGATGCTGTAACTTCATGTGTGTCAGGTCATACGAGATGGTTTTTTTACTCTTTCCTGTAGTTTCGATGTGTGGTCAGCTCCTCTTTTGATATTCTGCTCTGCAAGGTGGTTACGATATGTTGTTGAGGTGATTCTGTAGGCGCCTTATATCGTCAGTCCGGCCCATCTGTTATTCACTTGCTATAATTTCCTAGCCAGCCAGGTTGTCTTGTTGCATTTCTCTTGACATCCGCATGCCCATGGCAGTACAACCATACACATTTTTTTTCCCCAGTTAGAGACTGCAAATTACTTCTTACCAGTCACGTCTTTTGGATTTTTTTTTTTTTGCGTTGAACCAGTCAGCATCATGGCATGTTAAATGTGAAACGTGTGTAAGAATAGAAGCCAGTGGAGCATTTGTGTCGCTATACCAGCCTCCTTTGTTAGAATGGAAGGTGTGAGTTTGTCTGCTGCAGGATTGTTCTGCAGCTTCGTTTCACTGTGACCCCAGAGCTGGTCTGATCTTTGGAGACAGAATCGTGGATGAAAATATGATTATTTCCCTGTTTGTTTCTGTCTGCATCTGAATTTCTGTCTGATTCCGCCCACCCACCTCTCCCACTGCCTATACTCGACACCGTCCAGACTCTAGAGCTGTGGCCGTTCAGTAGAAAAGCTCGAAGCGGTCAATGTATCTTTCCCCATGTGTTCTTCTCTTTGAATTCGAATGACTGACTAAGAAGCTGCATGTAGTCTTCTACTTCTCTCAGTCACACCTGTCGAAAGTGCAGGAGGCAAGAGGAGTGAAAACAATCACAGGTTGGAAAGCCTATAGTCAGGACCATGTACAGACAAAAACACTCCTGGAAACAACGAAACAACATAACAGCAACAAAATGAGGCAACAGGAAGAGATATTTAAGAAATTTAATTTGATTTGACAAAAAAAGGATACTAAGAAATCAGCACCATCTGCTCCCCCTGGTAACGATTTTCATCTCTCAAACATTTGAACAATACATTATTTCAGCAGGGCAAAGGGCAATAAAGAAAGAATTATCTGGCAAATGATCTGAAGCTATTGAATTTGCATTTAAAGACTTAAACTCTTCTGTTTACGTAAGTTCAGAATGTTTCTTGACAATGATAACTCTTTTTCGTTTACTTATGAATATCGCTTTTCTCTAAACCAACTGATGAGAATAATTTTCAAAAAATTACCCATAACTACAAAAATCAACCCACAGCTGTAACACATAATTGGGGCGATGACGTGAGGGGCTGCGGGATGAAAGAAAGCTTCCTGTTTGAGAGGTTTTTTGTGTGGGTTTCCAGCTTGCCTAGGGTTAGAGGTACGAGACAAGGGCATTATTAAGAGATAGAATATCTGCAGCATGTTTATAGGTCCATAAGGAAGTTTCCACTCACACAGTATGTGTGTCTGTCTTTGTGGGGGAAAAATAACGTCTAATGGGACAGAAGGAAAAAAAATCAGTTGCTTGTTTGATAAGGAATATTATACACCTCAACTCCTCGCATCTCAAGCTCAGCTCGTAAAACACTACGTAAAAAAAAAAAAAAAAAAGAAGAAAAAAAAAAAAAGAAAAAAAACGTCGAAAAAACAGACGCACATATGACGCATCCCTAATGTATGCATTATCACACAAGCATATTAGCACACAGCACTTTCGACATAGGGTGTTCGCTCCAGGACTCCCTGTGAGTTTTTCTGAGTGAAAGCATTTGAGGAATGAAACTGAGTATCTGTTGACAATACAATTTCGTTTTTTTTTTTTTTTACTTTTCGTATGTCTGTTTTTGCTAATGTGTAGGCACAGGCAAACAGTCCTCGCAAGCACACAGGCACGCAGGTACATATACATGCGCGCACGTTTGCACGCACGCATGCACACACTCATGCCCGTGCACGCGCACGCTTACACACAGACACACACACACACACACACACACACACACACACACACAATGCTTACAATCTCTAAACTCCTCCCCACCCCCTCCCTCCCCCAGCCCACATCTATCTCCCCCTTTCCTTTAAGAAACTAAAATGGTACGAGATGAATGGCTTCCTGAAGCATGTGTATTCCTCCGGCTCTACGTTTTCCCCATTTCTATGTTCCCCCGGGTTGTATGTTCCCCCCAGCTGTATGTTTCCTCGGCTCTATGTTCCCCGAGCTCCATGTTCCCCTGTCTCTTCTATCGCTGTCGACTTCGCATAACTCGCTGCTTGCTCTCCATGTGTTCCCGTGTTCCCTTTCTGGTAGTCACACAAATATCGAATAAGTAGACGATCAAAATGCACGTCCTCCTCTTCCTTGCCCTTATCTTGCATATACGCTGGCAAGCGAGCCCCCCCCCCCCCCCCCCCCCCCCCCCCCGCCGCAGGATTACACAAATGAAGAACACTTGAAGACAACGCTAAGGTAAACAACCAATGAAAACATACATCACACGACATTGGCACAGCTTACCTCGCAGTTAGCCTGCATGTAAGATTCCTCCCTCTGTGTTCTTCTCTTCTTCGTCTTCTTCCTAAAAGACTGGTTCACTCAAAAACGAGTTGGGTCACCAGCGCGCATATTAAAAAAGAAAAGAAAAGAAAAGAAAGTGCGACTTAGCCTGTTGACCCCTGGAGCAAAATTTGGCAACAAGGGGTCGCACACGATGCTCCAAAAACACACACATGAGCAAACAAAAAACTCGACCCAAATGTCTCAAAATTCCCATCACAGAACACTAACCTAAAACCTGATATCACTTTGGCCAATGGACAAGCTCTGCTAAAGGACAGTTATTGCAGAGTTTCCTTCCTGGTTTGAAACAGATTTGACAGGTCCTAACGCGTGTGTGGTTCGTCCCCTTTGGGCGAGCCACAGTTGAAGTGTTTCGAGTGTTATCGGGTGTGTAACGATCCATTTTAACTCCCCTTCACTTTTTTACTCCCCGGGAGTTAGAATCAGCACGTGTCAATTTTAACTCCCCGGGAGTTAAAACAAACTACGCCAGAATGACTCCCCCCTCTGTTTTAGATGAACTCCCCCACCCCAAAACATTCAGTTTTATGTGTTAGTCACGATATGAGAAATAAACATTTAATGTACACCCCCTTCCTCCCTCCCTCCCTCCCCCTCTCTCTGTCTGTCAGCCTGTCTGTCTGTCTGTCTCCCTCTCTCTCTCTTCTTTTTTTTTTTCAGTCTCTCGCTCACTCTCTCAGTCTCCTTGCTTGTCTGTCTGCCTTTTTGCTTGTCTGTCTGTTTGTCTCTCCTAATCTCTCTCCCTCTCTCTTTGTTTGTCTCTCTGTCTGCCTGTCTATTTGTTTATCTATCTCATTGTCTCTGTCTCTAGGGGGTCTCCCCCACTCCTCCTCTCTCTGTCTGTCTGTCTTCTGTTTTTCTTTCTTTCTTTTTACTCCCCCCCCCTCTCTCTCTCTCTCTCTCTCTCTCTCTGTTTCTCTCTCTCTCCCCCCCCCCCCCCCCCCCCCTCTCTCTCTCTCTGTGTCTCTCCCTGCATTCTTCTAGTCAGCTTTGTTTACTATTATTAGTGTTTATCAAAGACGGATTGGAATAATAGGCTTTTACTTTAGCCTAGATCTTAATCCTTGTGAAGTAAAGTTTTCAAGTGTCATGTGTCAAGTGTCTCTCTGCAGTGTGTATGGGTGGATGGGGGGGGGGGGGGGGGGGGGGGAGCAGTTCTGGCATAAGGCCAGAATGACCCCCCACCCCCTTCTATTTTTTAACTCCCCATCAATCTATCTGGATCAACATTTCTTGATCGAAAGTAACTCATCGGGAGTTAGTTTCGGCACGTGCGTATTTTAACTCAGGGTAGAGTTAAAATACGCACGTGCGTAAACTAACTCCCGGGGAGTTACTTTCGATCAAGAAATATTGATCCTGATTGACTCATGGGAAGTTAAAAAATAGAAGGGGGTGGGGGGTGGGGAGTCATTCTGGCCTTATGCCAGGACCCCCCCCCCCCCCCCTTCACTCACACACACACACGCTGCAGAGAGACACTTGACACACACGCATAACGAGTTTTATATATGTAAGATAAATGACGACGACGACACCGACAACGACCACGATGGCTAGAACGTTGTTGCTGTTGCTGTTGTTGTTGTTGTTGCTGCTACTTGGGTTGTTGTTGTTGTTGATGATGACAATGATGATGATGATGACGATGATGAACATTAAATCCCCTTCTCCACTTCTCCATTCTCTTACAGAAAGACATCTGGGAATAGGTGGGTGGGGAGTCATCTTAGTCATGATTAGATTAAATCCCCCTCTGTTACAAAGTAATTACCCTGGATTCGTTTCCTGTCAGAAAACACGTGTACACATTAACTCCAACGGGAGTTTTTCTAAACTGTGAAAAACTGACACCCCCACCCCCTCATTGGGCAGGAAGTTAAACTTTTACAAACTGGACTAACTCCTGGGAGTTAATCTGCATATAGGACAGACTAACTTCCAGGGTGGTCATTCTGTTACAGCGTGGAAGTTATGTCTGATATATAATGTACAAAATAACTCCCCCCTTAATGTTTCCAAGAATTTCTTGAGACTTGTACAAAAATATTTTAGAACATTTTGAAGTTTTACCGTATGGAGTTATTTTGGTACAGGGTGGGAGTCATTCTAGTTTAACTCCCGGGTAGTTAAAATTTACATATGAACAGTTTAACTCCCTGGGAGTTAAACCATTCGGGGAGTTAAATCTTTTCGTTTACACCGGTTAGGCCTTATTTACGTGGCTGTGAGGAGCACAATACTGTGTAATTGTTGACGTGCATGTGATATAAGAGATGTGGAGAAAGGCGAAGCGGGGCTTTAGGGGGAGGGGAGGGCTGCAGGCAGTGATATCTGAGAGAGAGAGAGAGAGAGAGAGAGAGAGAGAGAGAGAGAGGGGGGGGGGGGGGGGGAGAGAGAGAGAGAGAGAGAGAGAGAGAGAGAGAGTTTACTGCCTGCAGCTAAAGCAAAGCCATAAAGGCAAGGGGATTACAAGCTAATTTCACACATCGCATCATTTATAGTTGTATGTTTGTCTTTTTGAACACAGAAAAACCCACGAAGCATGAAGGATATTCATCAAGGTCAGAGTGTACGTTCAGCAGACATTAGGAACGGTGAGAAATATCATCTGACATCAACTCAAACCTAAATATCCCAACCAACTGTCCACTTCCCTTCCCCAAGTCATCATTCCCCCTCTGCTCCCCTACCTCCACCTTCTACATCTCTGCCTGCCCCCTCTGCTTCTCTAACACCCCCACCCCCCCCCCCCCCCCGCGCTTCTCTCCCCCCCCCCCCCCCACTTCTTTGCTTGCTTCTCTACCTCCCCCTTCTGTTTTTTTTTACTCCCCCTCTCCCTAAATCCGTTTATCTACATGCGTTCGTGCATACATCCTTTCACCCACCGTGCTTATTTCAACTCGTGTACGACCATGTGATGTGGAAAGGATTTCGGATTGAACTGTACTGAACCCTTTTTTCAGGCTCACAGGATCATATTGTTGTCTATTTTTTATGTACACATGAGTCATATTTACATCTTTTCACCAGTCATTGTTTGCATTTATTTGTAATAGTTACTGTCTTATTTCAACTCGTGTACGACCATGTGAATGTGGAAAGGATTTCGGATTGAACTGTACTGAACCCTTTTTCCAGGCTCACAGGATCATATTGTTGTCTATTTTTTTATGTACACATGAGTCATATTTTACATCTTTTCACCAGTCATTGTTTGCATTTATTTGTAATAGTTACTGTCTTCAAGTCATAATTACCCTTTTTTTTATAACTCAGACTTACCTGTTGTCTTTGGCTATCTTTGTTTTTAGAAGTCATAATTATCTATTTTTATGTGACTTCATTGACTACTTTCATGACATATAACTACCATTTTCGTAGGCAGTTATTACTGTCATCAAGAGTCATGGCTACGTTGTGTCATGAGTGACAATTTTCTGATTTCAGGCGTCATTATTACTATTGTCGTGAGCAATAATAACCATTTTGAATGAGTCTTTATGACTTGACTTTATGGGCCATAGTTACCTTTTTCAAGAATTATAATAAGCTATTTTCATGAGTTAAAATTACCTGTTTTGAAAATGTCATAAATGTTTGCTTTCGTGAGTAATGATTATTTACCCCTGTCATAACCCCTGTTTCCAGGTGATCCTGTGTAATTTTCTACACCCGGGTGATAGCAAGGGAAAACAGGTAAAAGATAATTACTAATTCCACGTGAAATTGTTACCATCGCTCTTCCTTAGTAAAACAAAGAGAAAAAAAATAAAAAAAAAAAGACAGTTTTGACGAAGCAAATAATCTTTCTAGGATCCTGAAACTATCAAATTACCATAGCGTTTTTCGCTCAGTCATCCAACCCGGAAGAGCCACGGGATCACGCCCCATCGTGGCAGCGTTCACACACCAACCTTAGACGGAAAACTCTCGTGCGTCTCCACTTCTTATTATCACCTGCGAGGGCAGGGCGGTGAAGATAGGGGAGAATAAAAGGTGATTAGAAGAAGCAGGATAAAGGGAGTTGAGAAGGGAGGGAACAAGGCGGTGAAGGGAAAGGCTGGTGGAGAAGGGGTGCAAAGGGTGATTGGGATGGCGGTAAGGGGTAGCGAGGAATGAGTTACGAGCAGGGATGGGTGAAGGGTGGCGAGGAGGCTGGGGGTGAAGGTGGGGGGTAGGAGGGTCAAGGATAGTGAGCAGGGGCTAAGAGTGCTAAGAATAGGGGTTAAGTGGTGGTGAAGAGGGAGCAAATGGCAGTACAACACGGGAAAGGGGCGATGAATTGGGGGTAAGTATGGCGAGGAAAGGGGATGAAGAGCGGTGAGGGATGGGAAAGGTCGATGAGAAGGGGTGTGGTAAGGAGTGGTGAGGAGGGGGAATAACAGGCGGTGAAGGAGGGTAAGGGTCGATGAGGAGGGGTGTAAATAGCGGTGAGGGAGTGGTAAAGGTTGATGAGGAGGGGGTATAAAGAGCAGTAAGGGAGTGGTAAAGGTTGAGGAGGAGGGGGTATAAAGAGCAGTGAGGGAGGGGTAAAGGTCGATGAGGAGGGGTATAATAAAGAGCGGTGAAGGAGGGGTGAAAAGGTTGATGAGGAAGGGTGTGGTGAGGAGGAGGGGATAAGGGGCAATGAAAAAAGAAGGGGTAAATGGCGGTGAGAAAGGGGTAAAGAGAGATGAGGAGGGTGGGTGAAGATGGTGAGAAAGAGTAAGGGGTGGTAGGAGGGGGTAAACAGCGATTTGCAAGAGGGTAAAAGGGATTGAGAGAGAGGGTCAAAGGGCAGTGGGGAGGCAAAAGGGGAAGGGGGGGTCTGTTTTTATAATTAGCCATTTCTTGGAAACTATTGAATCGAGTTGGTCTGTGGGAGCTTGGTATCAGTGGGTCACAGACATTTCATGTCAGTCGCCAGGACGTTATCATTTCTTACCGCACTGAATTGGATTCAAAACCCACCACGTTAAGAACATGTGTAGGTTTGTTTATGTACTCGCGTATATTGCATTGTA
>JADBJO010005155.1:158622-171516 GCA_016801955.1 Conus betulinus
TTTCTTTCTTTTTTTTCCCCCTTCTTCTTCTCCCTTCTTTCTTTAGTTTTTTGTATTGTTCTGTTTTGTTTGTTGTTCTAGTTTCCGTAGTTTTCGTTTTCTGAAAGAAAATCCCCCCCCCCCCCCCTCCCCCCGCGTTCCTTCTCTTGCCTCGATCTTACACCCAGCTGCAACTCTTCCTGTTACATGCCGTAAATTCGCGCAATTTGGATCTGGGTCTTAAAATCGGCACTGGAAAACACCTCCAAGAAGGTATCTGAAAATGACACAGCCTGCAACAAGCGCGGTGATAGCCTTCTCATGCTCGTGTTTCTTTATTCGCTTATGAAGATGAAGATGACCAAGCCGCGGACATATTCGGTGTAGTGTCAAAACGCTCACGGCCTCAGAGAAATCAACCAGCGCGCAGCTGACATTGTTTCCGATCTAAACAAAAAAAAAAAAAAAAAAAAAAAGAGAAAAGAAAAAAGTGAAACCCTAGCAAAACACATACACACGCGAACTCCAAATCTGCTACAGAACACGAGCGTGTATTGAACAACTCCAACACTACCCGTTGGTGGTGATTTAAAGTGTTTAGGCGTGTCTTGGCAATCGTATTTATTTTAATGATTAAGAAAAAAAAAAAATCAGATTTGTGAGCTACAATAACTTTAAACGTGAGACGCCACTCCACCCTCACCACTCCCCCCCCCCCTGCACCACGATAATCGTTGTTTAAGTGTATAGGCATCTTATCTCCCCTGTCATTCGATGCGACCTACTCTTCCACTCCTGTGGTTATGTACTGGCGAGTTTTCCAGAGTCAAACTTGCAGGCAGCAATGGCTCCATGAGCTTTTCCATTTGTGGCAAAACATAAAACACTAAGGCTATGCCACCCACTTGCGCAGTCTTATGATAAAATCAGTTTGTTTGTTTATTTCTTTGCTTGTTTGCTTTTTTTCTTTTTTTGGATAACGGTAACGACCACGACCCGATTCCAGTGTGTTGTGGACGCTAACAATTTGACAACATAATATGCACTTATTTTTTTCCGGAAATGTTCAAGTAAATAGAAGTATACAAACAAAACTGAAACGAAGCTTCTTTTTAAGCTTGCATTACATGGGACATAATCGAATCAAAAGATGCCTCTCTCTCTCTCTCTGTTACACACACACACACACACACACACACACACACACCACACATTATTCTTCTCTCTCGTTGGTAAGTAGGTTACTTGCAAGCTATGCATGGACTTCGAGTACAGATAATAACACTCCTGCATACTGGAAACCCTTTCTTTGATGTTCCTGTCAGGAACGACAACCCCGAATGACCTAGTGAAGAAGGAACCACTATGGAACGGAAGTCTTGCATTAACAGCCACTATATTGCCTTTGCAGTAAAAAAAA
This sequence comes from Conus betulinus, assembly GCA_016801955.1. Lineage (NCBI taxonomy): Eukaryota > Metazoa > Mollusca > Gastropoda > Neogastropoda > Conidae > Conus > Conus betulinus. Next base: position 160,022 of record JADBJO010005155.1, read on the forward strand.
AACGCTTCGAGGATCTTTTAAAAGCGCAGCCAGCGGCTGTGCGGAAGCGTTGTGAGTTGGACTCGTCCATATTTTCAGTGGCAAATTGCAGCCAGTAACGTTCACTATGGCATTCACAGATGGTCGCAGGAGTCCGCACTAACAGCTATGTCACCTAGTGACAGCGTATGTAAGTGCATGTGTATGGTCTAGTTTCTTTTTGCGTTGGTAACGGAGTGAGAAGAGAAAGGGAAAGGCGATATAACATAGTCATGGTGTTGTGTACGACGAAAGAAACGCATCCATGCACTTGGAATACATAGGTAGAACGACCTTATCATCACTCAAAAGTACACCAGACTTTCTTTTTTTTTTCTCAGGCATGGGTTATAACATTGGACAGGTGAAACAAAGATGTGCAATAGTTTATCACAAGTTTGCATTTTACATGTAGTTTTCTATACATGCAACACATACACACAAAGTTACTCTGCGACAAAAATGGGTAGGTAACGAGGAACAACCTGGGTGAAGTCTCCATAGGATCATTGTTAAATAACATGCTTTTTTGTCTCTCACTTTCCTCGCTTGAGGCAATGTTTTTTTTTTTTTTTTCCAGTCAGCACAACATTCAGGCATAGGACAAAGAAATTGAAAAACAAAAAAAAACAAACAAAAGAATATATTACCTAAAATCACTAGGTATTAATTGAAGTTCTAGGAAGTCTAATTTCGTTCGCTCTTTGTTTTGTTTTCTTTCTTTCTTTCTTTAAATATGTTGATGCCAAACAAACTAGTTCACCCTAAGTGAATTAAGTTTAAACAACCACTCGAAAAAGTGAGCATACGAACATAATCAACAAAGGTCAGTAACTTTGTCCCCACCTCCACCCCACTTCCACCACCACCACCACCTCCCTCCATCGTGGGAAAAAAAACAACAACACTTCAGAGAGAAATCGGACACGAAAAAATCTTTTTGCCTAGGGTAATAAGATACGCGAAATCTGCAAAACACTCTTGCTTCAAGTCAGCCGAGGGGTAACACAAATATGTAACTAATCAGCTAAACGCCAGCAACCTGAAGCCATGACTAGAAAAATGAAGCACAAAGACAAGAAGGTAAATAACTAAAACGCTATCCAATTAAAGGACGGTATGTACCTACACCCTCTCAAGTGTCACGACTGATCAGTTTCTTATTCCACCATCCTTATTTGAACAATCCAGTCCGAGTTGGTTGGCACCACACACTGAGTTAGGAGGCCGAGAGTCGATGGGCCTTCAGTGGCTGGAGATGAACTTTAGCCGCCATGACTCCTGCCTGCTACACTCGTGTGAGAATTTCTTCACTTGCACGGATTAACGAGAGACGGGAAGGAAAACAAATGTGAATGTATGAAACGGTTTAAAGTAGCAAAAGGCTGAAAATGTTATACACCACATTCTCTCTCTCTCTCTCTCTCTCTCTCTCTCTCTCTCTCACACACACACACAACACACAAACACACACGCACACACGCAAGCACGCACACACGTATCCTTCCCTACGTATCCTTCCCTCACACCACACACACGCGCGCCCTTTTAGCCTACCTCAAGCGAAGCTGGAAGACGGTCGGAACGACAAGGTCAGTTAGACCTTAACACTGGACACTGGTCCTGACAATAGACGACAGAGCAGAAGATTGACCAGTCACGGGCTAGACATTTTTTTCTTCAAAGTTTCGATTGAGATCAGTTGCAAACCACACGTTTTAGGTTGAAGATAACCCAAAGACGAAAGGAACCCAGGCAACAGATATTCTACATATTGTAAGTGAAGTTACGAAATCGGACACACACGCGCGCGCACGCACGCAGAGTCACACACACACACAAACACGCGCGCGCGCGCGCGCGCGCGCACGCGCGTGCACGCGCGCACACACACACACACACACACACACACACAATTAGAGGTGGGAAAAGCCGACAGATCGAACAGCAGAGAATTTTCGATCGATCGATAAGTCAGTCAATGAAAAAATAGATTGATCAGATCGACCGATAGATGGAAAAAAGAGAATATTTTCCTTTCACGCTTCGTTCGTGTTGTATTCCTTTTTCAATCTTCCCGAGAACATCTCTCTCTCTCTCTCTCTCTCTCTGTTACACACACAATGTGTTCAATGAAATGAAAAACAAAAAAGCATGGCGCTCAACCAAACCTCTATGGTATGCAAACACGTGCAGAACAAACATTTTGCAGTTTTTGCTTTTTTTTTTCAATTATTGCACGTGCTTTCCGAATACAACTATCATCTCCTCACACACGACAATGTTTGACACCTGCGTGACTTGTCTCGAGTGCACACCTAGCCCAGCCCTCTTACAGTATTTCAAAACTAACGGGTAGCATGCTGATTGGCCGATACCGCCACCAATCGGAGATGCTCCTATACGTAGGCGTGTCTTTCCTTGTTTGACGTATTGGCTGTCTAGGTCTATTGCTTCTCAATTGTTGTTTGACATGGTCGTCAATCACTTAGGTCGGCGTTCGTTTTGACCAACCGCAGTCTCTGAAACTATGCTGTAGTAAAGACGAGCTGTATCTCTGCGACGAACTGTTTTTCAATCTGATTACTTAGTCATGCGTGGTCTTCTTATGTTAAGTTACTGTAAAATTTATTACTGTGGATAATAAGTACCCACTAAACTGAAAATGAATGAAATGAATGTACATAATTCATCACAACTTCCAAAACGACTGAGGCGTTTTAACAGTAAAATCGAAACTAAATAACTGATGACTAGATTAATGAGTTGGATGGGAGACAACTCATCGAAAAGGATGGGGACCAGCCCCATAGCAGTCAGTGATTCGATTGCATTTTGTGTGTTATTTTCATGGCTGCTTGTTAAGTATTTGATTGTCTATTGCCATGCATGTTTATCTCCTGAGTTGTCAAAATGTGAAGTGGCATACCGGGAAATTTTATTTATTGTGATCCTTTTTCATCTTTATATCAACTCACTCTTTTTATTCCAGTATAGATCAGTTTCACTTTTTCATATGTCAGGTGAGAGTAAAATGTAGGTTTGTAAAGTCTCTCCTCCCTCCCCCCCCCCCCCCCCTCTCTCTCTCTATTCGTCTTCTTTTCTTCTCCTCCTCCTCCTCCTCCTCCTCCCCCCTCTCTCTTAGTGTACACGTGTGAGTACATATGAATGTGTGTGTGTGTGTGTGTGTGTGTGTGTGTGTGTGTGTGTGCGCGCGCGCGCGCGCGCGTGCGTTCGTGCGTGTGTATATGTGTGTATGTGCACGCGCGCACATTCGTGTGTGTGTGCGTATGTATGTATGTGTGGACGTATGCATCACATGCATGCTTGTGATGTTTTTGTTTTGAGAGCAGCTGCTGTTTAATCTGTCAGTCCTGATTCACAGCACCACACGCAGCTAGCTGATCAACAGCCAGCACCATTGGACCCGTCCTTCCAGATGTCCTGTCTATCTGTTGTTTGTCCACTTCACATCTGTATCTGATGCCTGTCCATCCCTCTGTCGCTGGATCTCTGATTCCTTCGACCCTTAGAGCATGAGAGTGAACAGTGCGGTATGGTTAAGGATTAGGGTTAGGATTATCTATGTGGATCCCTTTGCTCCTCAAGCTGGACATTGGACAGTGATCGAGCGTGGCAACATGATTGTTTTCTTCGATTAAACACACTGCTCTGGTGGTATGCCCAACTGTGAACGGGGACCTGGTTTCTCTTTGACAAAGGGGTTAGCTGAATTAATTGTGAGGTAGAACAGGTATGGGCAGCGCTCACATGGCGCCGTCCTTGAGAGGAAAACAAATATTACTTCTGTTGTAGGGTAAAACTTTCTATGTGGACCTTCTTTTCCCTTTTCTTTTCTTTGCCTGCTTAGCTAACATTTCTTCATACGACAGTTTCTATGTTGTTGTACCGTAAAATGTAATGAAAAAAAGAAATCCCCCCGGCAAATATAGCAACTTGAGAGTCGGCATGCCATGTGTCCCGAACAAGAAACCACCGAAGACATGTACATCTGAAACCTGTTCGCAATATTGAGAGCACGGTTCTGAAAGACTGGAATCATGATACAATTCTTCACCTTGTTATGGATATCATCATTACGTTTCCTTTCGCGCCTTCACGACATGGCGCAAGTCTGGACTGTCGGAGAGTCAGTCATAACTTCCATCGCACATTGTAGCTGTACACGCGTTCAAAACTGGCACACTGACCACATCAAAGAAATTACTAAAGACCTGTAACACGCCTTCTAGTGTGCAGCACGGATGGAGTGAAGAAATGCGTGTATCAAACGGGTTAACGTCGAGTCTGTGTGCAGGACACTGATTCTGTTAAGGGTAGGCTACATTTGTGAGAAAGGATTTGGAGTCAGGGTGAAGGTGGCAATAATCGAACAGCGGATGTCGGGTGTTTTTTTTGTTCGTGAGGGACCATAGTATGCACTTCCGTGGTGAAGTCTCGTTGTAATGTGACAGTAGTCTGAGAACCGTCATAACGGCTAGTAGAGAAGGTGGCAGACCCACGTTTTGTGTTCTGTGATGCCAGAACCTTAGACTACACTTCCGACACAGGAGTCAAGTAGTCTCCCTCCCTCCCCCTTCCTCCCTCTGTCACCAGAAGAACCACCGGAGGAAGCGGACAGGTCGGAGGACAGGAGCGACAGGGGCTGGGACTGGGACTTGACGTCCACGCCACTGTCCCCGGTCTCTCGCCTCTCCAGCTTGTTGTGCTCCAACGACCCAGACCCGCCCAGCTCCTCAGCCGCCGCTCTATGCACGCCGGACCCTTGGTCGTGGGCGACGCCACCACTAGCGTCAGTCCCGTTCAGGGGCACGGGGGCTTTCTCGTTGTTGTTGGCGGGAGCCACCTCAGGAGGTGACGAAGCTTCGTTGTAGATTTCTGCCCGCGTCACTACACTGTTGGGAACGGTCGAGGCCTGACTGCGAGTGTTAGACTCCCGCGGACCATCTTGAGGCGATCCTTTTGGGGTGCTCTCTCCCTCTGGCCACACCTCCAGGTCCTTTGGGACTCTGAGGGGAGTCTCCATCGGAGGACTCTCCCCTGCCGCTGTCGAAACCAGGGTCTCCCACGGGAGGGTCCGAGTCCCTAGGCTGTGCAGGGGCAGGGTCTGGATGGGGGCCGTTCTGTCCTCCTCCGTCTTGGTGGGAAGGGTGGTTGGCACTGGGCTCCGTGATGGTGGCGGGCTGTGAGGGCTGGCGGTTGGCGGAGGGTAAGAGAGGGGAGGCGGCTAGGGCGGGGGGAAGCTGTGCAGTGCTAGAAATGACGGAACCCAGTCTGGGAGAGAAATAGCAAACCATCATCATCATCATCATCATCATCATCATCATCATCGTCATCGTCGTCGTCGTCGTTGTCATCATTGTCATTGTCATCATCCTCGTCGTTGTCGTCGTCATCATCATCATCATCATCATTGTCGTCGTCGTCTTCATCATCATCATCATCATCATCATCGCCGTCGTCGTCGTCGTCGTCGGCGGCGGCGGCGGCGGCGTCGTTGACGTCATGATGACGATGGTAATGATGATGATGATGACGACGTCGAAAACGACAACGACGTCGACGACAGCGATCACAATAATCAACAAAGGTGCTTCCCATTCTTTGATTTTCGTGTTAAGAAAACAAAAAACAAACAAACAAACAAACAAAAAAACAAAACAACCAGTCAACTAATCAAAAACAAAAACAAATCACAAAGGAAAAAAAAACGGTAACTATGGACAAAGGATGAGTGAAGAAAGGGGGGGGGGGGGGGGGGGGGGGGACAGAGATCAAGGGAGAAAGGAAAAAGCATGTAGATTTTGAAAAGTGGGCCGAGATTTCACGGTTCCTCCCCACCCACCCCCCTTCCACCCCTCTTCTCAGAAAAAAGGGGGAGGCGGTAGGGCGAGAGGCGAGTGTGAGCAGGGGATATGCGTGTATATTCCCTCAGCAGTATAGTAGTCTACTTTCAGCAATGACAAGGCCTCTTGCTGCCAAAGATCTGATCAGAGAGAGAGAGAGAGAGAGAGAGAGAGCTGAGAGAGAGAGAGAGAGAGAGAGCTGCAAAAAAAAAAAAAATTGTACATTGCGCAAATGTTTGGAATCAAAACAATATGTGAGAAAAAAAAATGCACTAAGTAACTACTTAACACGATGATGTAAAATTACTTATTACCAACATAAACCTCTGCATAAGTGCCTCACTCAGGCACATTTATTTACCGTAATAAATTATTTTCACCATCATCAAATTCTGTTTCTCTTTTATTTGTCACAAAAAATTTTTTTTTTCTGTGAGATTATCAACTTTAAGCCAGACACATGAGAAACTATATATAATCACAATACCCACAGAACATTTTCTCTTCTGACATACAGACACTGAAATATACTTAGCTAGTAAAATTACTACATCATTATTGTCAGAGGACAATAAGTTATATTGTATACGATATTGTGTGTTAATGATACCGAAAAGCAGAGACTTCTTTCTGATGTAGGTAAAAGCTTCAAACACAAATTCGTCTTTTTGTTCTTCTCCCAAACCCTCTGCACGCATTACACATAAATCATCCATCCACAGTACCTTCAGGATCAAACCGTCTTTTGCTGGCTCTCAAACCATGTGCTCCGTTTCCTTTTAAGCCAGCCAGTGTATCCTTCAGGCATTTATCATTAACTGCTATCAAGAATCTTTCTGGCTGTAAAAAGGTTTTTAAGTGACAGGAAGGAGGAATATTTTATACCATCCTCCATCTTGAGAGAGAGAGAGAGAGAGTCTCTTAGAAGTCACTTACCCATGGTTGTCCTCACTGAGGCATGTATAGAAAAAAAAAAACAATACGGTTTCGAATAAAAAAAAGAAATCACGAACACGAATGCCATTGAACAGATTATTATCTAACACACACACACACACACACACACACACACACACACAGCAAAACCAGAATTATTACGGCTACCAAACAAAGGAACAAATTACAAAACAAACACAGCGCGATTCGGTGCTATTAGCTCTTGTTCAGACAGGACAAATACATTTAAGACAATGAAAACAAAGGATGAACAGACAGTGAAAAAAACGCTGCAATGGACTTAGAATCTCTCTGCCGAAAACGGTTAGGTCAGATGAAAAATGTTGTTATCTTTCAAGCGTTAACAAAAGTGAGAGATCCCTGAATAAGAGTTCATGGATTCTCAACGAATGAAGAAATGGAGACTGCTGGTCCTGGTAGAATGAAGACCAAGAGAATTAGTTATAATTTCACAGGTACCTCAGAGAGAAGGAGAAACATGATTTCGAGTCATAACCCTTTCTTCATCTGACTAGAGATGTAGCTTGTAGGCAGCGTTGACGGCGGGTGGTTATCAATACAGTTCACACATTGGATGGTCACAGATCAGGTCACCGATACTCAGTTTGTGGATGGGGGAGAGGAGAAACACGGAGGATGGGGGAAGGGAACCACGGCAGTGGGTGGGTAGGTGGGGAGATAGTAGCTGGGATGAGGCAAAGAATCATGGATGCAAGAAATTAATGGGAAAGACAAAGGTGGAAGAAGGGGGGTGGGGAGGGGGGGGGGGGGGTTTTAAAAAATGAGGGAAGAGGGAAAATGGAGGTAGGGGACTGGCTGGAATTAAAGTGTAAGTTGTGCTCTCTTATCTTTAGGCGCTGTGGCTGTTACATACCTAGGTGGCAGATGACGTGATTTTTCCATGAATTTTCCATTACGACCATCCCAGCGGCCATTGTGTCACATTGCTGTCTCTTTGATATTATGTGAAAGATTTAAAGTATTCACAGCTGACTTGAAACAGTACTTATTTTGGTAAGAATATAGTCACTGCGTTCTTTAAAGCGTTCTTTCAGGGCCATCTTTGTCTCAGCCAAATACTTTATCTTGCAAAAAGTCCTGGACGGGGGGCGTAGTACACATCTGAAAATTGGCACGTGAAACTGGTTCTGATGGTAAACAAAATTGGGAACCTGACGGGCAATAAACTTCTGCAGATCCCACACCTAATTCTGACACATTTGGAATTGCCTGTTGGGGTTTTGGGTCGTGCAATGGATGGAAAGCAGATCGTACCAGATGGTCTCCCCCAGATTTACATTTCTTCTGAATGCAGCTACCGGTGGCTTTCTGAACGTCTCCTGAATTGCGGGGTCATTACGGCAGGATACTAAAGTTTCGATGTGGAATATCTCCAACAGGAAGGTTGTGTGGGTGAAAGGTCAGGGTGAAGACAACCCGGTCCTCTTCACCAGTGGTACTTCTTTTTTTCTTCTTCGTACACCTAGACAGGAACCCCAGAGGCACAGACGGAGGCTGTTGTACGGCCGAGTGGATACCTAGGAAAACGCAGAAATTACGGGAGTGGATTCCACGGTGCAGGAGAAGCACATAAGAATATTTGCCCGTGGTACTTAAGTCTTTGGCATCAAAAGCCTGAGGTCTGGGTCGGACGATGCTTGTTTCAGGGGTTGTTGTATCAGAGATACTGAATACCCTCTGGCAGGAAAGAAGTTGCTGCTTCTAAAAAAAAACGTCCTTTTCATTGCTGCAGAGTCCATGAAGCAATAATTTATACCCACTGGTTATGCAACAGTATGCAAACTGATGTTTAGATAAACCTCAAAAACTGAAAGAGCTCTCAGTTCATGTGGAGACAGCTTCCATGTGTTACGCTATAAGTGCCATGTGACTTTCACTTCTTTAAACATTCAAATCTCAACATTTTTCGCGAACAGATCATAACAGAATAAAGAGAAGAACGTGGAGGAAGAATTAAAGAGAGCAACAGACAACGAAATACAGACAAACAGACAGACAGAAGGACAGAAAGAAAGAAAGAAAGAAAGAAAGAAAGAAGAAAAAAGAAAAATGGAATGAGGCAAAAAAAATAGAAAAAAAAAAAGAAGGCTCGGAACTAAAAAGGAAAACTGACTGACAGACAAACAGACAGAAAGGAAGACAGAAAGAAAGAAAATAAAGAAAGAAAGAACGAAAACAAAGACAAAAGAAGAACACAAACAGCAACAGCAATAATACAACCATCATCATCATCATCATCAGCAGCAGCAGCAGCAGCAGCAGCAGCAGCACAAAAAAACTAGGGAAAGTCAACTAACAGAATAAACAAAACAAACTCAATCTTGCAAACAAACAAACAAACAAGCAAGCAAACAGACGAACAAACAAACAAAGAGAAAACAGACAAACAAGCAACAGACAGTTTAAACCAACTGACGTACCCCTGCAAGGGGGAGGTTCAGGCAGCTGGAACTCTACTCCTTCCTTCCCCACCAGCCACCACGTCTTGTGCATGCCTTTTCCCTGGGAAGTCACAGCCACCCATTAGCTCAGGGGCCACTGCCATCTTTTCTTCTTCTTTTCTTTTTGGTTGTTTGCTTGCTCTCTCTCTCTCTCTCTCTCTCTCTCTCTCTCTCTCTCTCTCTCTCTCTCTCTCTCTCTCTCTCTCTCTCTCTGCCTGCCTGTCTGTCTGTCTGCCTGTCTCTCTCCGGCGTCTCTCTCTCTCTCTCTCTCTCTTAGATTTTTTGTTTGTTTCTATCTGTATTTTCTCTGGTATGTTTATTAGAATGCATGTGTACATGTTTATTATCCAGCATATGCATTAAGGGGTTTATGTGTGCGTATCATGCAGTCCTTGCGTTTTCGTTTGTCACTCGCATGGATTAGCTAAGCAAGGACAAACTAGAAGTAGAGGCTTTGCAAAAAAAAAAAAAAAAAAAAGAGAGAATTCAGTCTTGAAATATCTACTTCTTCTTCTTTTTCTTGTTCTTGTTGTTGTTCTTTCTTCTTCTTCTCTCTCTCTCTCTCTCTCTCTCTCCTCTCTCTCTCTCTCTCTCTCTCTCTCTCTCTCTCTCTCTCTCTCTCTCCTCCTGCCGCCCTTCTGTTTTGTTGTTTTGTTTGGTTTTTTTCACTCAATGCTCGTTTGAAAAGGAATAAAGAAGAAAAATACACTATGAGAGCGAGAGCGCGAGAGAGAGAGAGAGAGAGAGAGAGAGAGAGAGAGAGAGAGAGGGAGAGACAGAGACAGATAGACAGACAGACAGACAGACAGACAGAGACAGTATTGTGTGTGTGCGTCTCTGCAATTGCATTTGTTCCCGCTCCTTCGTTCTTCTTCTTTCCTTTCTCCTTGATATCTTCTCTTCCTATCTGTTTTCTTGTGTTTCAGCTTGATGGTTTTTTTTTGTGTGCTTCATTTTATGACGCACTGAATCGAGAAATATGTAAATTATGAACACCGAACAAGTAGGGTAAGTCTTGCTCCGGAAGTGATAACATGTCTCTAGTTGCTGCTACGTAAATGTCAGGTACACAGTACATAGGCGAGCATGGAACATCCTATTTGGGATGTCACTGCCTTCGTTCTATGTGCCGTTGTTGGCATTTCTGCCAGAACATTAGCTGCAGAAAGCAGCGTTGGGTGTGTAATTACTATCTCATCATTGGAGCAACAATTACGCTACTTTTTTTTTCTTTCTTTTTTTTTTCTTTGTTTTTTTTCTTTTTTTCTTCTTCTCTCTTTTTTTTCTTGTCTTTCTTTCCTTTTTTTTTTTTTTTTTTGAAGCATTAGTTGTCGGATCAATGGAGCAACTTTTTTCCCCTAAGGCCAAAAATCCACTTCTTCATTTTTTGGTGCTTCACACTGTCCCTTCATCTGAAAAAAAAAAAAAAAACGAACAAACTAGCAAACGATTTGCACTAATAGCTTTTTTTTTTTTTTGCTCCTGACCCACACTCACCATGCAATGTCTGTATGTTTTCCAACGGATGGATATTGGCTTGCTGAAGTTGAAGAAAAAAAACATAATGTTCCCATGTTGTGCACTTTCAACCGGCAGACCTGCTCAGCAAGTACTTGATATCTCTTTTCTCAGAAGAACTTTAGCTGTTTCATTGAAAACTCATCTTCATAAGGTGCTGCTTCTCAGTGATCAGGTTTTTTTTTTTAATATTCTTGGAAACAAAGAAGAAAGAGACTGCCTGTCGCTTTGGCGGAAGCAGCGGAATGACTGTGAGGAGATAGAGAGAAACAGCCAGGAACAAGATGCAAAGGATATAAACGTACTCCCAGTTTATCTTCAATACGCGTGAGATATTCCATAAAGAGGAAAAAACCGTCTTGGGTTGGTGTAAACCGTTAGTTATGGCTATTCTGGTAAACATCGGCCATCATCTGTGACCTATGATGAACAAACTTACAAAGTTTCAGAAAGATCGGCCGAGTGCTTTCTGAGATTTTCCATAAAGAAGAAAACCATTATGAGCCATTAGTAACGGCTAGAACGGTAAACTGAAAATATCGGGCATCATTCGTGACCCATAAAGAATGTACCTACAAGTTTTTCAGAAATATAGGCCACATACTTTCTGAGATACTCCATAAAAAAAAGAACCGTTATGGGCCGTTATAGCCGTTAGTAACGACTGTAACGG
>JADBJO010005156.1:0-2500 GCA_016801955.1 Conus betulinus
ACGTGCGGTGTGATAACAACTCCTGTGTGCTGATTCTTGTTGACGGAGACTTCGTGGACGACGTTGCTGGAACACGACAGAAAATGTTTAGTCATTGGGTCCAGAGGAGGCACCGGCTGTAAGTGTGTGTGTGTGTGTGTGTGTGTGTGTGGGTGTGTGTGTGTGTGTGTGTGTGTGTGTTTGGTCGTGCATGTGCGTGTGTGCGCGCGTGCGCACGCGTGTGTATGTGTGTGTGTGTGTGGGGTGTGTGTGTGTGTGTGTGTTTGTGTGTGTGTGTGTATGTGCGCGCGCGCGCGCGCGCGCGTGCATGAGCGCGTGTGAGCGTGGATGTGTGCACGCGCATATGTATATATATGTATGTGTGTGTGTGCGCCCGCTTAGTCGCGTGTGTGTATAATTATGTAAGTGTGTGTGTGCGCGCGTGCGTGTTTATGTGTGTGTGTGTGTGTGTGTGTGCGTGTGTGTGTGTGTGTGTGTGTGTGTGTGTGTGTGTGTGTGTGTGTGTACACGCCCTTTTTATGAATTTTTCCCACTTAAAGACAAGTGTGTGTGTGTGTGTGTGTGTGTGTGTGTGTGTGTGTGTGTGTGTGTGTGTGTGTGCCTGAGCGCGTGGACAAGAGCTTTTTACACACTATTCCTCTCTTTACACACATTTGGTTCTCCGCTCGAGTACGTGTGCGCACGCGCGCGCTTTTTAGTGTGTACGTATCTGTACATGTGTATGCAAAAATCAGGAGAAAGAGGTTTGGGGGTAGGCGGTGCTATATTTTGCTGTGGAGAGGGCAGAAATTCATATCGCCGCAATGGAATCATATATTTTGCTGCCACCCTCTGGCTCTGTATGTGTTTTGAGATAAATGGGGAGGGAACAGAGGGAGGAGGGGAGAGGGTGGCAATCTTTCGTTTTGTTTTGCTTTCAATTCAGATGTCGGATTCAGTGATTCGTGAGGAAGGAATCGAAGTTTGAAAGCGCTTTGTGGAAGTCAGTGTTATATTGAGCAGTATTCAATCATTTGTCATTAATTCATCATGTACCCTTCTACAGAGTTATAGGCTCCAGTCGGCGAAGGTAGATGAATGAATGAATGAGTGAGTATGTCACTAAAAGAAAGGGAGGGAGGAAAAGAATGAAGAACGGAAAAGCATTGTAATAAACGAGCAATAGAACGATTCCTGAGAATAGGCTCTCTCTCTCTCTCTCCTCTCTCTCTCTCTCTCTCTCTCTCTCTCTCTCTCTCTCTCTCTCTCTCTCTCTCTTCTTCTTCTTCTTCTTCTTCTTCTTCTCTCTCAAAGGGCAGTTTTCGAGGTGGAAACAGCACAACAACTATTTGAACTGCGTGTTCTATGCGTTTGCATAATTGCATAAACAGGGTTTACTCCATTAACATTTCCCACTGGTACTGGAACAACATAAAAAAAAAAAAAAACAATGTACCCTCCTCCTCCCCCCCCCGCCCTCTCCCATCCCAAATCTTATCCTCCAGGAGTTTTTTTTTTTCTTGGGAAAATTAATCTTTTTTTTTCACCTTGTAGTTCTAAGCATACACTGCCTTAGCAACAGCACAATTCTGAACATACACTGTCATTGTAACTGTACAGTTACAGCTGTAAACTACGCTGGGTTTTTTTTTTTTTTTTTAACAACAGCGCATTTCCTAATATACATTGGTGTTACAACTGTGCAGTTCCGAATGTACGCCTTGTTTACGTCTGTGTCGTTCTGAACATCCACTGTCTTTGTAACTGTGTAGTTACAAAAGTACACTGCCTTTACACAATGCATTTCTGAATAGGCACGGTATGTACAGTTGTGTGGTTCTGAATGTACCCTTGTTCATATCTGTTTAGTTCGGAACATACACTGTCTTTACAACGTACATGTATATGTGTTTTTACTGCTGTGACGTTATGAAAAGACACTGTCTTTACAAGTGTGTACCTCTGAATGTACATGTCTTACAACTGTGCACTTCTGAATATGCACTTTTTTTTTTTACAATTATGTAGTTATGAACATACGCTGTCTTTACCATTCTATAGTTCTGAACATACACTGTCTTTACCATTCTATGGTTCTGAACATATGCTGTCTTTACCATTCTATGGTTCTGAACATATGCTGTCTTTACCATTCTATAGTTCTGAACATACACTGTCTTTACCATTCTGTAGTTTCTGAACATATGTTGTCTTTACCATTCTATAGTTCAAAACATACACTGTCTTTACAATTACGAGTTCTCAACATACACTGTCTTTAGCATTGTGCAGTTCTCAACATACACTGTCTTTACCATTCTATAGTTCTGAACATACACTGTCTTTACAATTACGAGTTCTCAACATACACTGTCTTTAGCATTGTGTAGTTCTCAACACACACTGTCTTTACCAATCTATAGTTCTGAACATACGCTGTCTTTACCATTCTGTAGTTCTCAAGATACACTGTCTTTACCATTCTATAGTTCTGAACATACACTGCCTTTACCATCCATTG
>JADBJO010005156.1:17500-27500 GCA_016801955.1 Conus betulinus
TAGGGGACAGCAAGACAGCCCAAGGGCGGGGGGGGGCTGTGGAATAGGGGACAGCAAGACAGCCCATGGGCGGGGACAGCAAGACAGCCCATGGGCGGGGGACTGTGTGGTACAAGAACAGCAAGACAGCCCATAGGCGGGGGACTGTGTGGTACAAGAACAGCAAGACAGCCCATGGGCGGGGGACTGTGTGGTACAAGAACAGCAAGACAGCCCATGGCGGGGGACTGTGTGGTACAAGAACAGCAAGACAGCCCATAGGCGGGGGACTGTGTGGTACAAGAACAGCAAGACAGCCCATGGGCGGGGGACTGTGTGGTACAAGAACAGCAAGACAGCCCATAGGCGGGGGGGGGGGGGGGGGGGGGGGGGGGGGGGGGGGGGGGGGCTGTGTGGTAGCAGCAGCAGCAGCAAGACAGCCCATAGGCAGGGGGGGGGGGGAGGGGTGTGTGGGTACCAGAGCAGCAAGACAGCCCATAGGCGGAGGGGACTGTGTGGTGGTACAAGAACAGCAAGACAGCCCATAGGCCGGGGGGGGGGGGGGGGGGCTGTGTGGTACAAGAACAGCAAAACAGCCCATGGGGGGGGGGGGGGGCTGTGTGGTACAAGAACAGCAAAACAGCCCATGGGGGGGGGGGGGGGGGGGGGCTGTGTGGTACAAGAACAGCAAGACAGCCCACGGGCGGGGGGACTGTGTGGTACAAGAACAGCAAGACAGCCCATGGGCGGGGGGGGGGACTGTGTGGTACAAGAACAGCAAGACAGCCCATGGGGGGGGGGGGACTGTGTGGTACAAGAACAGCAAGACAGCCCATGGGCGGGGGGGGACTGTGTGGTACAAGAACAGCAAGACAGCCCATGGGCGGGGGAAGTGTGTGGTACAAGAACAGCAGGACAGCCCATGGGCGGGGGGCTGTGTGGTACAAGAACAGCAAGACAGCCTATGGGCGGGGGAAGTGTGTGGTACAAGAACAGCAGGACAGCCCATAGGCGGGGGACTGTGTGGTACAAGAATAGCCAGACAGCCCATAGGCGGGGGAAGTGTGTGGTACAAGAACAGCCAGACAGCCCATGGGCAGGGGGCAGGGGGTGTGGTACAAGAACAGCAAGACAGCCCATAGGCGGGGGACTGTGTGGTACAAAGAACAGCAAGACAGCCCATAGGCGGGGGGGACTGTGTGTGGTACAAGAACAGCAAGACAGCCCATGGGGGGGGGGGGGGGGGGGGGGGGGGGGGGGGGGGGGGGGGGGGGGGCGGGGGGACTGTGTGGTACAAGAACAGCAAGACAGCCCATGGGCGGGGGGGGGGGGGGGGGGGGGGGGGGGGGACTGTGTGGTACAAGAACAGCAAGACAGCCCATGGGGGGGGGGGGGGGGGGGGGGGCAGGGGGACTGTGTGGTACAAGAACAGCAAGGCAGCCCATGGGCAGGGGGGGGGGGGGGGGGGGGGGGGGGGGCGGGGGGACTGTGTGGTACAAGAACAGCAAGACAGCCCATGGGCAGGGGACTGTGTGGTACAAGAACAGCAAGACAGCCCAGGGGGGGGGGGGGGGGGGGGGGGCGGGGGGACTGCGTGGTACAAGACACAGCAAGACAGCCCAGGGGGGGGGGGGGGGGGACTGTGTGGTACAAGAACAGCAAGACAGCCCATGGGCGGAGGGACTGTGTGGTACAAGAACAGCCAGACAGCCCATGGGCAGGGGGGGGGGGGGACTGTGTGGTGCAAGAACAGCAAGACAGCCCATGGGCAGGGGGCTGTGTGGTACAAGAACAGCAAGACAGCCCATGGGCGGGGGGGGGGGGGGGGGGGGGGGGGGGACTGTGTGGTACAAGAACAGCAAGACAGCCCATGGGCGGGGGGGGGGGGGACTGTGTGGTACAAGAACAGCAAGACAGCCCATGGGCGGGGGGGGGGGGGGGGGGGGGGGGGGGGGGGGGGGGGGGGGGGGGGGACTGTGGTGGTACGGAAGTGTCAGGATGAGCGGCAGTGGAAGGAATGCCACCGAGGGGCATGGAAAATGAGAGAGGAAAAGAAAGTCCATGGCTGCGACCGCGTATTCCACAGGAACTGTGGCTGGAAGGTGGCCCAGCGGGTAACGTACTCACCTGGAAAACAAGAGATTCCAGGGGGTTTGTGGTTCGAGTCTGGCAAGGTGGTGCTGTTTTCCCCTTCTTTTCCACCAGACCGTTAGCGATGGTGAGAGTGTTATGGTCTCTGGGAGGAGACGATGACCCAAGACCCCATGTGCAGAAGTCACCTTACGCGTGTTAAAGAACCCATGGCAGCAGAGGTGAAGAATGAAAGGGAGGGATCCCTGGAAAATATCTGCAAGAAACCTGATTTTTATAGGACAGTATACGTAGACAAGATAGGCGGCTCTGTCTTAAGGCAATAAGCTCATTGTGGAGAGAACACGCCAAATTACAATAGAGAAGTTCATTATTAAAAAAAAAATTACATTACGTTATGTTAGGAATAGAAGATTTGGGCCGTTCTGGGTGTTCGTTGTTTGCTGTTGTTGTTGTCGGTTAATTTCATTTTCATTGTTCCTTTTTCAATTCACGCATACTTCTGATGGTAATTTGGACAGTGTTGAAAAAAAATATAAGTAAATAGAATTCAGAAACCACCTCTGGAAAACAGTTCGCCTTTAAAAGCCCAAATGATTACGTAATTATCATTATTTTTTTTGTTAGTGTGTGTGTGTGTGTGTGTGTGTGTGTGTGTGTGTGTGTGTGTGTGTAAAAGCAGAAAATGTCGGTGGTGTGTGTGTGTGTGTGGGGGGGGGGGGGGGGGGGGGGGTGCTATCCAGTTTACTATTTGGAGAACATTTTCAGCTTCTTCTTAATGGGCGCTTTCACTGCAGCGCAGATGAAGGAGCCCATTGTTCAATGAGCAATGTATGTGCCAGGCTTGAATATTGATTAAAACGATTTTTCTTAAATCTAATCAAATCCAGTTACGGACCCCTGCATTGATTTCTTCCCCTTAGTTAATGATTCATAGCCAACTGGTGGGTGGAAGACAGACCCATACAGATGAACAACACTGCTGTTCCTGTGGGAGTGCTCCGCGCAGCAAAGGAGACTGCTGGGCGGTGCCTACCCCCTCCCCGAGTATTCCAGTGCATGTAGGGTATTTTAGTGTTTGCACACCCGTCGAACAGTGACGTGGAAGACAGGATCTTAGGAGGTGTGTGTGTATACACACAGAGAGAAGTTATCCACCAGCAGGTCCTCACTGACTTGTTTTACGTGTACACACAAAGAGGATCCATCCACCAGCAAGTCTTCACTATATTATTTTACATGTTACACACGCAAAGAGAATTTATCAACTAGCAAGTCTTCACATAGTTCTTTTACGTGTGTACACACACGTAAGAGGATTTATCCGATAGTAAGTCTTCATTAATATAAACGTTACGTGTGTACACACACAAAGAGGACGTTTCCGCTAGGAAAAATCCTTACTATGTTCTTTTACGTTTACACACACACACACACACACACACACACACACACACACACACATACACACACACACACACACACACACACACACACACACACACACACACACAAAAGAGGACTTATCCGATAGCAAGTCTTCACTATATTCTTTTGCGTGTGCACACATATACAGTATGTGTCCGCCCGCAGATATTCAGAGGTTTTTTTTACGTGTGTATTCACACACAAAGAGGATTCATCCACTTGCAGGTCTTCATCGTATTCTTTTACGCGTGTACACACACACGAGGAGGATGTATCTGCAAGTAATTCTTCACTATGTTGTTGTACGTGCCTATACACACAGGGAGCATTCACAATGTTGTTTTACGTGCCTATACACACAGAGAGTATTCACTGTGTTGTTTTACGTGCCTATACACACAGAGAGTATTCACCCACCTAAGTCTTCACTGTGTTCTTTGGCGTGTGTACACACATAAACAGAATTCCCCCACTCGCACGTCGTCACTACGTTCACTTGGGAAATGGGGGAAAATCCTGTCGTACGAAACTCCCATCGGGCGTCGGATGGACTCGCGCGCGCGCGCGCGCCCTTCCGTTTGGGAAGCAAGGGACATAACCCCTCCTTGGCACCCGCCACTAACACGGACAGGCGATCAGTATCCTGTCCGTATCAAACTGAAAATAATACAAGGAGTTTCAGTCAACAGGCAGGGGAGACGACTCCTCTACGTCTGGACCACTCCAGTCGGTTAAGGAAATATTTGGAAAAGAGAAAACAGCGATGTTCACGACCTCCACGAAAGAGTGTATGTCCTCAGCTGGGTTTTGTTGGTTTGTTGACAAGATTACGCAGTTTGATGGATTTATCTCTCATAGAACTAGGTAATTGTGTTTTCACTCGAGTTTGTTTGTTTGTTTGTTTGTCGACAAGATTAACGCAAACAGTTTGATAGATTTATCTCTCACAGAACTAGGTGACTGTGTGTTTTCACTCGGCTTTCTTTGTTTGTTTGTTTGTCGACAAGATCAACACACAAACAGTTTGATAGGTTTGCGTCCGACAGAACTAGGTGGACGGATCACGCTGTAGCTCAAGGGCGAAGCCGCTTAAGTTTGATGCGGATCCATGCTAAGAATGTAGATAAAAGGGCGGATCCTCTCGGCAAGCTTATGAGAAAAGCGCTGCCAAAATCCTAAACCGAAAACGTGGTGGAAAGGAGAGATGTGGATCAAGGAGGAACCGATCCAATTTCGGATGCGGATCCGTTCTGCTGATCCGGATCAACGGTGGGGAATCGGGATCCGTCCCGCCACGGGAAGGCCCGGCACCTCTCTCCCCGTTGGCCCTTTGACGCGTGCTGGATGGTGGGATTTGATTGTGTGTGTGTGTGCTGCTGCTGCTCTCAAGGCCCGGACTCTGTAGAGAGAGAGAGAGAGCACTCGGCAGCGCGGCGGCGGCGAGTGGCAGGACGGAAGCTGTGTGCGGGTAATGACAGACAGCGGTGACACCGATTGTCGGGGGTTCCCTATTGATCAGCCGGGCCAGGCCGCTCTGGCAGCAGTATTAACAATGCAAACACTCCCACAGGGTTAGGGCCTCCAGCACACACAGCTGAGAGACACACTCCATTGATAGATAGTCGGGCTGCCTACGGCTTTTGCGCAACCTCGCGCGGAATGTCACGGGTCGGGGTCGTGGGGAACTCGAGTATTCCCGGCTTCAGCTGGGGAGGAAAGTGTGTGTGCCAGCCTGTGGGTCCCCGCGTGCCAGGGAATGACACCCCGCACTGAGGAAGCGCTGGAGTTGGGTGGGATCTGAACAGCTCTGCGGGTCGTTTTTTAGGCTAGTTCACCAGGGGTCAGTACGACGCACGCTGGGGTTTGCCGTGAGGTCGGGGGAAACGACTCTAAAAAAAGGTGCGTCAGTGTTTAACAATGCTTTGCTGTACATTCGTGAAGACCTTCCGTGGAATGCGTTAGAATGGAGACGTTGTATTCAGAAAGAAGAACAGCGGGCAGTGTTGAGCAGAAGAAAAAAAAAAAAAAAAAAAAAGAAAGATTGAACGCGCGTAAGTCATCTGTCTACAGGCTTTTTTTTTCAGGAGCACAGATTTGTTCGTTGAAAACCGTAATGGGAACAAGTCCGGTTCGGTGGTAGGTGCCGATTTTTCAGTTGACGGCTTTAAAGCTGTGTTGGAAATGGCTGGCTCACTGACGAGTGCTTTCGTGGACATGGAACACCCAAGACTCTTATCAAGGTTTCATGAGCCTCGCTGCTTTTGCGCGTGATGTGGTGTAGAGACTGTGTGACTAATGGGAACGAGCATCCCCAAATGGATGGCCACGCCCGCCAGTAATGGGATTGACAGTAGCCGCTGACATAACAACCGTTGTTCGGTCGGCGCATGCAAAATGGATGACGATTCCGATTGGGGCGTTAGTTGTCCGGGTGAGTGTGTGCGTGCGTGCTGTGTGTGGTGTGTGTGTGTGTGTGTGTGTGTGTGTGTGTGTGTGTGAGTGTGTGTTGTGTGTGTGTGTGTGTGTGTGTGCGTGTGTGCGTGTGTGTGTGTGTGTGCGCGCGCGCGTATGTGTGTCAGTAAGTGTGTGTGTGTGTGTGTGTGTGTGTGTGTGTGTGTGTGTGTGTGTGTGTGTGTGTGTGTGTGTGGAATGTGTGAGTGTGTGTGTTGTTTGTCAGTAAATGTGTGTGTGCGTGCGTGCGTGTGTGTGTGTGTGTGTGTGTGTGTGTGTGTGTGTGTGTGTGTGAGTGAGTAGATGTGTGTGTGTGTGAGTGAGTGAGTGTGTTTGTGTGTGTGTGTTTGTGTGTGTGTGTGTGTGTGTGTGTGTGTGTGTGTGTGTGAATATTTATGCGTGCGGGCACGTGTGTGTGTGTGTGTAAGTGAGTGAGTGGATGTGTGGTGTGTGGTGTGTGTGTGGTGTGTGTGTGCCTGAGTGTATGTATGTGTGATGTGTGTTGTGTGTGTGTGTGTGTGTGTGTGGTGTGTGTGTTGTGTGAGTGTATGTATGTGAGTGTGTGTGTGATGAGTGTATGTATGTGTGAATGTGTGTGTGTGTGTGAATTTATGTATGTGAGTGTGTGTATGAGTGTGTGTGTGGTGTGTGCACGCAAGCGTATGTGGGTGTGATGGAGTGAGTGTGTGTGTGTGTGTGTGTGTGTGTGTTTTGTGTGTGTATCTGTGTGTGAGAGTGAGCAAGTGTGTGTGTGTGTGTGCGTGCGCCGCGCGCGCGCGCGTGTGTGTGCTTGTGTGTGTGGTGTGTGCGTGCGTGCGTGCGCGCGTTCGCTATGTGTGTGCGTGTGAGTAAGTATGTGTGTATGTGAATAAGTAAATAGTGTGTGTGTGCGTGTGTGTGTGTGTGGGGGGGGGGGGGGAGAAATATGTGTGCGTGCGGGCACGTGTGTGGTAAGTGAGTGAGTGAATATGTGTGTGTGTGTGTGTGTGTGGGTGTGTGTGTGTGTTGTGTGTGTGGTCCCTGAGTGTGTGAAACGGGTGGGGTGGGGGTGTGAGTGTGGGTGTGTGTGTGATGATGTGTTGTATGTGTGTGAGTTGTATGTGTGTAAGTCGGAGTGTGAGTGTATGAGGGTGGTAGTATGTGAGGGAGTGTGTGTGAGNGTGTGAAGGGGCAGGATCTTGCCAACTGGGTTTCTCTGAGAGCTGGGAAAGCCCTTGGCAACTTTAGCTTGTGGGACTTTGTTTCACTTTGGAGTGCACAAGTAGGTCTTTTGACGGTTTTTTTTTCCCCAATCTGCAAGTGATATCCGTTTGGTGATTTGTGACTTGTTAGATTTTGTGAACTTTCTACAATGTGCCATGTTTTTGACCGTGCATCGTGGTCGTGGGAGTATGGCTCGGAATGGGAGGGGTGTCTTTGGACAAGCTGGTGGACATCTGTCTGTCCCCTATCGGAGAGGCCACACCAACGTTTCCAAAGCAGGATGTCTGGATATCAGCTGACTGTCTGCCTGCCTCGCGAGCCTAATCAATCTGCTAACCTGTACACACACACTACCAGGAGAGCCAACGATTCACGTTCATCGTTGCCTTGCACTTGACAGTTTGGCTGCATGTCGAGGTCTAATCTTCTCATAGGAGCAAAGTCTGCACTGGATGGCGGAATTCAATATGGAATGCAGCTGAAAGATGCACTCATCTGCAGACATTGAACATTGCCACTTCGTCCTTTCGAAGCATACACACCCTTACTATCTCCTCAACAAATGCCCCATGAACAAAAACATCAAAGTCTTTCTACACGACTATGCACCATTCCGGTAAAGATAATTCAGGAACTCCCAAGTGCTCATTCTCACAGTAGTTTACTGGTAAAATAACCGATAATTGTCTCATAATGGCATTTGCATTTCTTGCAGTCAAAATTGCCTTACATGTTTAGTCTTACTGAATAATTCTGACTAAAGATAATGCTTCATTTTGTCTATAGTGCTATTGTGGGTGAAACATAAGCCTACAGACAGCATCATTCAAAATCTGTAACTGTTAACAGTACATCATCCTTCTAAGGCTGTCTCATGATCAAAATTGAATTTCAGTACTGGAGCTTTCTGATGCCAGTAACTTTTGCATTTCTATTACTAGTGTTTCCACTGACACAGCTGTTAGTCTTCCATTGTTTCATTTTTTGTTACGAATATTAGTCATTTTCAATTTTCTACCGAATAGAAGTGATCATGAAAGTTTTTGGGGACGTGAAAGAAAGAGGGAGGCAATTCTAGACAAGACTCACACTTAGCTGAACTATCCAAATGGCTGAGACGTTGAACTGGGCGAATGGGTAGTATCTTAGAGGGGAAGGGCTGGGTGGAGGAACATACACAGGCTCCCATTTCAGATCTCAAATCCTCAAGTCAATTTACTGCCTCTCAAGGTTGCTTTGCTTATTGCTAAATTGGGGCAACAAGAATTTTTCTTCTTCATAATCAATTCACTGAGGATTATTTGGTTGCCTTCATTACAACTTGCTCTTGTATGAATAAACTTCTATCTATGAAAAAGTCTTTTTTTTCCTTGAATGTGTGTATTGTATGAGGACAGAGACAGCAAGAGAAGACCCAAGCGAGACAGCTAGTGTATACATCTTTCTTCTCGCATCATTCACAATGAAGCATAGTACATTCTTGAAATCTCCTATTATTATTCTTCCTAAAGACGATTTATGCTTTTTCTTTTCTGTTCGTCGAGGCTTGAAGAGTACCATGCTTTTTTCATACTGCAAAAGGATCACACCCAAAATCTGCTGTTGGAGCACTCTCATCGAGAGAACTGCTGGTCTATTTTGGGAATCCTTTTTCATTTCAACTAGTTATTTTTTAAAAATGTGACAAGATAAGTGATTGCTCATTTTTCATGTTCGTGTGTCCTGAGCATTATTTATCTTGCCTGAAGAGACCTTAGAGGTCAAAATGCATTGCGTTTGTCCTTGTGATTTCATTTGTTCCTCGCTGGCAGATTTATTTTTTTTTTCAGTTTGGGGATTTATTACACTAAACTTTTTTCTGGGTTTATTTCTTTTTTCACTCGAAATTTTTCATTCTGTTTCTTGTGTTGTTTGCTTTTTTCCTTTACAGTTAAGTAACTTTTCATTTGAAACATGATTTGCCTGAGCCACTGTTTTGTAAGTGATGTCAACTCCTTCCATGGTATCAATTTTTTTTTTCACCTGACAGCTTCTGTTTATCTCTCTATCGCGGAGTAACAGGGCCCAGGTTGTGTGTGGTGTGTGTGTGTTGTGTGTGTGTGTGGTGTGTGTTGTGTGTGTGTGTGTGTGTGCCCCTTTTCGTTTTATCGTTGGTGTTGTGGTGTTGTTTGTTGTTGTTGTTTGTTTGTTTTATTAATTTCCCACCCATGATGCAGCATGACACTGCATGAATGGAGCACAGCTCGCCTGAGGGCCCTGTGACAACCCTGGGAAACCAATCGTTCCTCCCTCCCATTTGGTCTTTCGCCACATGTCCCACTCGTCCCTGCCCTCCCATTTTCTTTCTTCACTTTCTGCGTCTATTGTTCTTGTTAATTATTATGGGTCATTGTTCGTTTTATTATTCTTCTTCCTTATTCTTCTTTTCTATTATTATTCTTCATTCGTCGTCGTCGTCATTATTTGATCTTTCTTCTTCTTCTTCCTCTCTCTCTTCTTCTCTTATTCGTCTCTTTATTCTTATTATTCTGAATTCTTCTCGGTATTCTTCTTCTCTTCTCTCTTGCGTATTCGTTGTTTTGTTGTTGTTGTTGTTCTCTTTCGCTCTTCTGTTCGTCTCTTTCTTCTTCTTTTCGTATTGCTTCTTCTTTCTTGCGTCTTTTACTTTCTAAAACCTTATCTTTCTTCCTTCTATTGGCTATACTGAACATTTCGCTGCTGTCCTTGGGTCTGCTCTTTTGCCCCTCCTTCTTCTATCTCTTGGCTCTCTCTAACTTCCTCGTTCTTCTTTTCCTTCCTTCTTCGCTAGCTCTCTTCTCTCTTCCTTCTATCTAACTCTTAAGCATGC
>JADBJO010005156.1:32500-37500 GCA_016801955.1 Conus betulinus
GAATAACATATCATTAGTAATGTTTTGTTCTGACATAGACCGCAGTGAACACATATCATCTCATATCAACACAGCCTGGGCACTTTCTACCACAGGGCTGAAGCTACAAGCTTGCATGCGATTCTATTTCCGCTGCTGGCATTGAATTACGTGCTCACCTGAACTCCACCACTGTGAGTGGCTCAGGTTCCTTCCTATTCCTCAGACAGTGAGACAGCTGACCTCCACTCGCTTCGTGCTGTTTACAGCCCACCTGATCACAGGCGGTCCATGCCAAAAGCAGATCGTTTCAGCATCCGTGAATGAGAGATAGATAAAGCAAGGCTGCCACAATGCAAGCGGTATGGTGATGGTCTAGCGATAGAGATTTCGATCAAACGAAAGCCACTGGTTTCAGCATATCCTCGGTAATAGTGCCACATACAGACCATTGTTTCATTACAGCTAGAGTTTTGACCATTATCCGATAGCAATGTGCATTATTATGATTTCAGTTATGGTAAAGCTTACCATAGGGTACCGGAAGTGGCTGTGTTGCAATCATCGTTCAAAATGTGAGTGAAGTGTTCCAGGTGACCTTGTGTCATATTTGAGCAGGGTTTACATCGTACACAATAGCGTCCTTATAGCCACGTAGTTTTGTTTGGGGGGTCGTACGTTTGAGTTACCCCAGAGCATGAAGAGTTGTTGGCAGCAGTCAGCTTCTCCTGAGAGTTGTTTTTTTCTGTGTTTGATAGCTTTATACTGCGAGTACAAGAGGGGAGATTGAATCATACAGTTGATGTGAATCAGTTTCATTGATTCCTGTCTGAGCGTGTGACCATTTCTGACCAACATCACCTACGCCCATCCCTGCACCTGGTTATTCGCCAGGTTACACAGGGAATGAAATTGTACAGCGCTGTCGAGAAGACTGGGAAAAGAAAATGGAAGTTCGTGGCATCATCTTCATTATCATCACTAAAACCAAAGTCTCAGTTCAGCTTCACTATCATCACTAAAACCCAAAGTCTCCAATTCAGCTTCATTATCATCACTAAAACCAAAGTCTCAGTTCAGCTTCATTATCATCACTAAAACCAAAGTCTCGGTTCAGCTTCATTATCATCACTAAAAACCAAAGTCTCGGTTCAGCTTCATTATCATCACTAAAACCAAAGTCTCAATCAGCTTCATTATCATCACTAAAAACCAGTCGCAATTCAGCTTCAGTTAGTGGTTGGTGCATGCCATGGCATTCTGTGTTGGAAGGAGTTTGGAAACGGTCGCTGGATGACGTAGCAGCAACCTACAAGACGAAGCCTCTGCGATAAAGCGCTTATTCCTGTCAGAAGGGGGCTCAGTGGGTAGCATCCTAAGTGTCTGTCAGTAGGGGGCTCAGTGGGTAGTATCCTAAGTGTCTGTGAGTAGGGGGGCTCAGTGGGTAGTATCCTAAGTGTCTGTGAGTAGGGGGCTCAGTAGGTAGTATCCTAAGTGTCTGTCAGTAGGGGGCTCAGTAGATAGCATCCTAAGTGTCTGTCAGTAGGGGGGGCTCAGTAGGTAGTATCCTAAGTGTCTGTGAATAGGGGAACTCTGTAGGTAGTATCCTAAGTGTCTGTCAGTAGGGGGCTCAGTGGGTAGTATCCTAAGTGTCTGTCAATAGGGGGCTCAGTAGTATCCTAAGCATCTTGGGTCAGAACAGGCACAAATGAACACAAAGAAATGACTCAGCAGCAACACTGTACTTGTCGTTATGAATTGCACCATGACAGCGTCATACTGATAGATCAGAAGGCCGGCTACTGTTATGGATGCAAACAGGTTGAGACAAAGTGTGACTGTGTCTAAGAGAGGGCGGAATAAGTAGCAGGAGAGGTGTGACCTCGGAAGTGCCAAGCAAGAAGAAGCACCACAACGGGAAATCGAACAGGCTTGAGCAGTTTATAACATTATTTGACGACACATTGCCTGTTCGGGGTGCACAGATAAGGAAAGTGTGCCTAATTTAATACAACAATAAAGAAAACATAAACAGCATAGACATAAGGTCGTCCATAGGAAAAAAAAAACTGGACCTCACATTTGTAAAATTATTATGTTTTTCCTCCGATAAGCTACACTATAATCAGTATTGTTTCTCTCTGTATTCCTCACACCTTGCTCATTCAGGCATGTCCGTTACTTTCCGCTAACCTATTAATAAAAGAAGAAAAAAGAAGAAGAGAAACAACAACAAAAAAAAAAACCCTGCAGTCAATAGCGTCCTGTCAAACACGTAAACCCAATGGCAGCAACGAACAGTGAAGGCATCTCCACCAAAAGGGTAAGACTGTTGAGCGAATGGCCGTGTGCAGCTCCCTGGCAAGGAAGAGGTGTCTAATGATGAACACATGCATTGGTGGGTGTTTTATTCCGACATCAACGACTTCGGACATGAAAAAGCCACTCGTAAGCAATATCATCATGCTTACAGCATTTAATGTAAAAAGGCAACATGACCACACACACACACACACACACACACACACACCACACACACACACACACACACACACACATACGCACACACACACGCGCGCGCGCGCGCGCGCGGCGCGCACGCACGCACGCACGCACGCACGCACGCTCGCACGCACGCACGCACGCACGCACGCACGCACACATACACACACACACACACACACACACACACACACACACACACACACACACACACACACACACACGCTCGCGATCCTCCTCTACTCACACACATGAAACACAAAAAGGCGTCTTGGAGAGAGAGAGAGAGAGAGAGAGAGAGAGAGAGAGAGAGAGAGAGAGAGACAGAGAGACAGACAGACAGAGAGACAGAGCAGAGAGAGGGGGGGGGGGGGGGGGGGAGACAGACACAGACAGACAGATAAGCAAATGACCAGGAAAACCCGACAGGATCAGAGCAGGTGTAAGACGCCTGGCAAGAACCCTTGAACTCTATGTCTCTACAACACTGGATGTCAGTCGGCATTCAGATCGACTGGTTGAAGAGGGCTGCATTCCCCTGGTAAGGGGAAGTCATTGTCAACTGTGGAGGAGATACGTCATGTCATGGACTCTTTATGACTGAGGGAGGAACAGGTGTCTGAGAGAAACATTCCTGTTCTCTTAGTACCTTGTTCTCATGGAAAACACATCCACTCTTTTGTCTTTGAAACCTGTGTGTGTGTGTGTGTGTGTGTGTGTGTGTGTGTGTGTGTGTGTGTGTGTGTGCCTGCGTGCGTGCCTGCGTGTGCGTGCGTGCGTGCGTGTGTGTGTGTGATGTGTGTGTGTGTGTGTGTGTGTGTGTGTGCGCGCGTGCGTGCGTGTGTGTGTGTGTGTGTGTGCGTGTGTGTGTGTGTGTGTGTGTGTGTGTGTGTGTGTGTGTGTGTGTTCATAATTGAATAAATGTATAGATATCAAAGCATCATTTTTCAGACTATTGGTTACAAAAACAGCTTATAGTTTAGACAAGAAATACGCATAGCATTACGATTTGATTAAAACGTGGCATTCTTGTAAAAAGAAGGGACAATTTGATATAAAGGAATTTCACTGTCTCATCAAAAAGAGAGAGAGAGAGAGAGAGAGAGAGAGTGCGCGTACGTGGTGTGTGTGTGTGTGTGTGTGTGTGTGTGTGTGTGTGTGTGTGTGTGTGTGTGTGTGTACACCGCATGTATGCAAATCTACCCGACTCCTGAATTGCCACTCTTTTGCATGTTTTCATGCGAAGATCTTGCATAATAAGAAAAATGTTGTGTTCTATCCGCATAATCTGCTTGCTGCTATAAAAATATTTAGATAGAGAGAGACTAGGGCAATCACACACGCGTAATTGGCACAATCATTGCGTCTGACGGCTAAGCAAGACAAGGGTTGGTATGGTATGTCGCCTCTGAATCATATCAAATGAACAATCTGACTCTCAGAAGATAATCTCCTTCATAGTTAGTCCAGTAGACTTAGACTATAGAACGAGAGAGAGAGAGAGAGAGAGAGAGAGAGAGAGAGAGAGAGAGAGAGAGAGAGAGTTGTGATGCTGAACTTCCCTGGCACTTGCGCTTCAGACAGCTCTGAATTCGTGCACCATAGTGAATGAATATGCCTGGTGATGAACAGCTGCCATGAGTGATGAATCTTCACAGCAGTCCCTTTGGGTAACAGGCGTGAGCTTTTCACTTTCCCTGTTGTCAGTGTATATGATGAACCCCACACACACACACACACACACACACACACACACACACACACACACACACACACACACACACACACACACACACTTCTTGTTGTTCGTCCTTCGATTCGAAGATGATCATGACTTCAATCTCAGATGGGAGGTCGCTGAGTGTGGGTCCGCTGGTGGCCGGTGAGGCCTATCTGGGCCCGGAGGGAAAGCCCACACGTGGGACACATGTGGGTGGGCGCTACAGTGGAGGTGGAGGTAGCTCTGGCCTTGCGCGTGGCTCGCTTTCTCTCAGCTTCTGCTGTGTCTCTTCTCTGATGTACATGCACCCTTTGTGAGGCTGCTTCGCCAGGCTGGGCGGTCCAGAGCAAACGACTTTCAGGTTTTGGGGTTGATGTTCAGGCCTTTGAGGGACACTTTGAGGCAGTCCTTAAAACGTTTCTTCGACCCCCCACCCCTACCCCCAACTTTGCGCTTGCCCTGACTCAGTTTCTCCGTACAGCAGTTCTTTTTTCAGCAGTCGACTATCTGGCATTCTGACGATGTGACCAGCCTTGGGATTTCTGAAGGAGAGAGCGTAGATGCTGGGGATGCTGGCCCCTTTCCAAGACCTCAGTGTCTGGGACTTTGTCCTGCAACTTGATGTGTAGGAGTCTGCGGAGACGGCTGAGGTGAAAATGGTTGAGCTGTTTGGCGTGTCTGCTGTAGACAGTCCAGGTCTCACTGCCATTAAGGAGAGTGGTTAGTACCACTACATGGTAAACTTTCAGCTTGATGGTAAGGCTTGGTCCTCTCCGCTCCCAGACATTTTCATGGGGTC